>JAEIFT010000214.1:162500-443467 GCA_018904225.1 Lordiphosa mommai
ACAGTTTATCTCATAGTGGCGCCCTCTAGAGTTTATTTTTTTTTTTTTCAAAAATAGTGGGATTGTTAACATGCCTGTATTTGAGACCACTGCTAAAATCTACTGTTAACCGATTGTAGGTAATTTGTTGCCTGCACTATACGGTCACATCGTACCTAGTAAAACCAAAACAATTCAAATCCCAATTCAGAATATGTTTAACCGCCGGTCTGTGCGCAACGTGAACGGAGTGCCGGAAGTAAAAATTTAAAAACATTTTTTAAAAATTGTTAAAAAATGTCAATCAACCGTTTAGATAAATTAACCAACCAAATAAAATTTTCCAAATAAAAATGTATTTAACAAATTCTAAAATTTAGTAAAAAGTTGATAACAAACCGTAAGCTTAGCTCCCCCTTGGCTTAAGCATCCTTTTAAAAGTAGCGCCATTTGATGTGAGCGCGTGTGTGTGCGTGTGTGTGTGCATTGTTCTACAATTGTAATCAAAGTGGGCGCCGGAGTTTGGAGCCACAAAGGATATTTCCTCCCACCGCCCAGCTCTGGCATATGAGTTAATATTTGTCTAGTTTTTGAACGGTTCCGCTTTTGTCTTCTGACGTTGACGGTTGACGTGGTCCACTTAGTTGTCGACGACATCGTCGTCTTTGCCGCCTTTGTCGGTATGTGTGTGTGTGTGTAAGAGTGTTCCGGAAAAGAAGGGCTTTACAAGCAAATAGCTCTACTTCCTTTGCCAGGATAATTGTGTCTCTGTGTTTGTGTGTGTGTGTGTACGAGTGTGTCACTCCCTTGCGCTGTAAAATATGCAATTAGAAAGACATCAAAGCACAGCACCGCTCAACGCTGATAGCCCGCTTTTATGTTACCCTATAATTGTTGCCTACATCTGGGGTGTATTAACTAAATTAAGCAGAAGGATACTTTTTATGTTCTAAATAATTGTTTTGCAAATTATAGGAAGAGTTATAGTGAGATAACCGAATGGAATTTATACCGTTTTGTGCATAAAATTTCAAGTGCGTTTTGTTTTTGCGTATAATTAAATTAATTATGAATTAAACATAAGTTCAAAAATTATTTTTAATATTATACCAATAGGATTACCGGAAAAAAATTCATTTGGATATTTTTTGGATATTGAAATATCCTTTATGTATTTTTTCAGCTACATTGAAAACAAAAACAAAGATCAATTAATAATCTGATTCAATATAAAATATTTCAATATAATAATATGTATATAGGCCAAATGGAAAACATAAATGATCAAATGGATCATTAAAAAACCCGAAATGGTTCCGTTCTATGCTTCACTTAGTTTTTAAACCTCTGGATCGGTTCATAATATGGTTTTTTTTAGCAATCCGAACCGCGGTTTTGGTTCGGTTCAGTGGTTCAAGGTTAATATAGTATCACTCCTGATCCCTAATCCGAATTTCCGAACTTTCTAAAATGATTCTAAACATATTTCCATTTGTTTTTGAAATCTATTTCCTAATTTCTTCTTCGTTTAAATAACTTCGATTCCAAATCTAAATATATTAAATATATAGATAGAAAGAACATCGGTTCGGTTCTTGGTTCGGTTTACGAACTCAAATAAGCGGTTCGGTACGGTTCGGTTCAGAACCGGTTTGCATCCCTGAAAAAATATCCCTTTTCTTCAGTGTACGAAAATTCGTTCATCAAGAACTTTACATCCAAAAAAATATGTTTTTCCACGAGTTCACGAATTCAAAAACAATTCACAATTTCTTGGATTACGTTAATAATGAACTTTTAATGCCACGCCATAAAAGTATGCAACGGAAAATCTGACTTTTTCTTAAATGAATATGCACATAGAATTCCCAACTGATTCTTACACATTGCTTATAAAGTGGTAATAGATTTGGGATAAATAGTTATAAACTCTTTGGATATGATAAGTCCTTATCGATTCATTATAATCAAAAAAAAATCAAGAATATCGTACTTTAACAGGGGAAATTCAAACGATTTTGAAAGCTGACTAAGTTTGGAATATCCAAATCTGTAACGAAATTCTCATTTAAAATTCGTTTCAATATTATAAATTCACTTAAACTTAAAATTATATTTTTTTTCAATTACATCAATATGATAGTTATTGGCCGTGTTGATCAGAAGAACTTGCTACCTGATCAATGATATATTTCTTGGTAGTTTAAGGAGCCTACTTTTTCTCTTGAGCTTATTATGATATTTACATTAAGCTTTTCCAAATGTCAATTTAACAACACCCCCTAAAAGTAAAAAAAAATAATCTAAAAATTTCCCTTTAATAACGGTCATACCTAAATTTAGGATGCCATTTTCTTTTAAGTGTACAGTAACCCTATTTCTAGCATAAATCAGAATAAATTTTAAATTGGGCTCAAACCAAGAAAAAGTTTTTTTTCTGACTTTAGATCAGCGTTTGTCAAGAAGAGCGAGGTAAAAAAGTGTGAGTGTATTGGTGTGCGAATATCATATCAATATCATTGAACGCTAGCCAGCGACTCATTAGCTTGGCTGATTTGTTTACTCTCTTGGTGAAGGGCTCGGCATGCGTTCGGCTAGTGTTTGTATGAATTGTCGAATATGTTCGTACGTCAGGCGCTCTGTGGGACCAATTCTGCTTTAGATATAGACATTTTCTTTGTGATTTAAGAATTACATGGACTTTAATGATAAATACTTTATACTTATATATAGTACGCAAGGTTTTGTTTGAAGAGTACACCAGGTTCGTTTTAAGATTATTTAAAACTTAAACTGAGGTCAAAGGGATCTTTAAATAATTCGAAATGTAGTTAAAACTATACCAAATCGGTCGAAAATCAAGTATTCTGGGAATGAAAAAATAATAATGTTGTTCTTGGTTCAAGTATTTCTGTACTTACTATTGAAACCATTTGTACACAAACTGCTTGTTGTTTTTACATTCAGGAGGTCTGTTCTCGATTCCGAATCCGATCGATCGGAATTGGTTAAAGATCTGATTTCTAAAAAAGGATTGCATAATTTAGTTGAAACTAATTGCCATCAAGATAGTTGAATAAAGTTAAATAAACGGAAATTGGAAGTTAAAACCGAATCACACAATCAGTTTTTGGAAGTGGGATCTTTTAGCAATTTCGATTCCGCATAATTTGATCGAAATCGAAAATGGGAACATGCCTGATTTACTCTATTTTATCACGCTTTTAAACTATTTTAGCAGGTCATCCCTTAGTCGACTAATATTATGCTCCTTATATTCATTCGCTTAGCTATGCGCTTTGAGCAAGCACACAGAAAAGCTGAAGTATCCAGTCAAAGAGTCGGTCGTCTCATCATTAGTGTTGTCCCTCTCTTTGTGTTTGTGTCACTTTGTCAACCGCGCGGCTGCTTTTTTTTTTTTTTTTTTAATATTATTTATTTATATTTTTCACTTTTAATAAAATGTTGTTCGTTTGTCTCCACAAAAAGAAAAAAAAAACACACTTTGCCAACTGACGAGTGCGAGGTCAATTGGCTTAATTAGTGTGTGACAAAGTGCGGGGGAAGCGTGTTTACTGCGGCTATTAAAAGGAATTTCTTGAATATGAAACATATTTCAAAAACCCAAATCAATAAGTTCGTTTGTGTCGTCCAAATCTAGAAATGAACATCAAATGAAAAATACTCAACGGAAGTCCATCGATTGACAATCAGTGCATAATGCATTTAACTTAGGTTTTTAAGTACCAACCACATACATATCAGTGAGCAAAAAAAGAAAATATACCAAAACAAGATAAACATGCATATGACTTGGCTGATACTGTTCCTTCTGCCACTCAGTATCAGTGCAGTGCGTCATCTGGAGGAGAATCAGAGCTCTAAAAATGAGCACAATCACTACTTGCATTCGGAACATCGTTATCGTCGGCGCAATAAAAATAATGCGGCCGTAGATCAACATGCAATCACAACAACAAAGGGCAGTCGAAGACCAGCAGTAGAGGACTATGATTGGATTGATGTGGATACCAGAGAGGCAATCGATAGCTTGGATTTATCACAGGAGACAGTAAAGCAGAAGCAGAATCCAACGGATACACATGGTAAGTGTGGATTGTAGAGCTTATCAACTGAGCTGGTGAGTCACAGAAATCTGTGACCTTTTTTTTGCCCAGATTTACGACTACTTCAAAAGCGGCAAGCTTATCAGTGGTACAGAAATTTATGAATTATTTGTATAAAGGGGGAGGGGAGAGGTGAACACTTGTCACTTGCGGTCAACCAAATGAAAATTAAATAACAAGCCGATGAAAATTGAAAAAAAAGTATTTCTAAAATGTATATTGAATAGATTTGATTAGAGAAATCTAGTCGCCCTAGGTTTATTCTATTTATTTCACATTCCATGACAAGTCACACACTCTTTTTTAAATGCCCTAACATAAGGTAATTTACATTTTTCAGGTGTTTGAGTGAATGGCTCGGATGGCTATAGCAAATAGCTGCCTTAGGAACAATTGTTTTAAAACCCACGCAGAAAAAAAAAACCGAGAAATCCAGACGAACATTAATACTAATCGATTTCAAAAGTAGGTCGTCCCTAATCCCTGAATTGACTTGAGTAGGATTTTACCAATCTCGAAATTCTTGGATTTGATTTTCAAGTTGGATCCGAACTTAAAATGAACCATTTTGGATTGATTCAAGAATTCTGTGATTGTCCAAAGTGTTTTGATCTTGAAATTTTAATCCGAAGGACGGGATTAAATTAATTTATTTAAACAGTAATTTGGAAAAATGTTGATGATCTCAAATGGGAATTCCCGCGATTAAGTTTAAAATTTGGCGTCGTAATCGGAACGGGATAGACGTTGGTCGGAATCGTGACGAGATTATTTCTTGATTTCAATATTTTTCAGGTACCGATATTTGAATAGCCTGAGCAAGTAAAAAAATGTATCGAAATTTTGGCGTCGGGATCGGGACTGTTCGGGATAGACTATCGAATTTTCTTTCCATTTCGCCTATCTCTAATGGCATCAGCTATTTCAAGTATTTCTTTAAAAAGAAATTCAATTATTTACATCTCATTTCCAATATACATTTATTTTAAAAACTTAAAATTTCAGAGTGTAACGGGATTTAAAATCAAACTAATTAAACCAAACAGGATTAAATGAAAAAGATAAGGTCGGAATCATTTCACGAAATTGTGACATCATGTTTTCTTTCCCGCGCCAATCTTTAGTTCATGTATTAGTTTTCTTTGCCATTAAAATTAAATCTTATTGATGACTTTTATTTAAAAAGTCATCAATAACTGTTATCATGTAAAAAAATTATAAAAATCAATAAATAACTGTTATGATCAGAGTAATAAAAAAAACAAAAAAAATTGGTATTTTCGGAATTTGTAAAATAAAAATCGAAAATTTTA
Source organism: Lordiphosa mommai (assembly GCA_018904225.1). Lineage (NCBI taxonomy): Eukaryota > Metazoa > Arthropoda > Insecta > Diptera > Drosophilidae > Lordiphosa > Lordiphosa mommai. The sequence continues at coordinate 167,920 of JAEIFT010000214.1, forward strand.
ATATAAAATTTATATAAAAATTGCAATATAACTGTTTTTTCATTTTAATGTTACCAGTACTGATCCGGTCCCTGTAAAATAGATATAACTCATATAAAATAGATGAACTCACAGAGCCAAAGCGCCTGCCGAACGCAATCGTGATTTCTTCAAATTGATCTCCGAAAATTGATTCAGCTCAACGCTTTTGTAATTTTGCTTCTTTTTAAGCCCTGTCGTAAGCAAAAAAATGATAAATAAAATATTTTGGCATTTTAGGGTTAGTGGAGCACGGGCACCCCCAAAAAAGTAATCATCAAAATAATTCTATTTAGTCATCAATTTGAAACTATTGAGTAACAAATTTTCCGTAATACCCCTAGTATCAAGTTATTCGAAATTATTAAATATATATTCGAATAATCATTGATACATTTCTTAGGATGACATTTTTTTTCTATTAATTTTTTAAGTATCAATTTGATACTGGTAGTTATCAGTTTGTCAAAATTTTTGTACAATTTTAATAGAAGCTTTTCACAATTTTATATATTTTCTGATTAAAAAAATCATACAAATTGTTTACAGAAAAATGTTTTGGATTATTAAGGCGGATTAATGATAATGCGACAAATTGGTTGGATTTACACGGTCTGTTTAAAGATAGTCATATCTCTCATTGGACTCCTCCTGCTGATGTAGATTCATCGCTCAATATCAAGTTGCCTAAGAATTACAAGTTGCAGCTTTTATGCGATTTGCTTGGTACAGAGAAACGAGCATAACGTTTCGAATTTTCGAACTAAAATTCAATGGCATTAAAAATGTGTGAGTTTCGATTTGATACTTTCTTGTATTATTTTAATACCAAAAAAATAATACTGACTTTAGTTTCAATTTGAGTCAACGCTTGCCAAATTGATATTGACATATATATTATAATGTTTTAGTTCTGAGACATTCTTTTTGGATACTGGTTCTCAAAAGGTTGAAATGTTCTTTCTGATTCTGAATTGCAATGAGGGGTTTCGTGGAAATTTGAGATTTCGTATAACCGATTGCATTTCAAACTAAAGTTGTATGAATTTAAATGTGAAGTGACAATAAGTTCGGTTACAACATATTATGAAAAGAAATCTGTACTAATTTAATCTACTTGGTTTCCATTTGCTTAACTTTCGTCATCTGATCTAGTAAATTACATATAAAGTCAAACAAAATTATTTTAAATTGCAATCTTTAGGGATTTCTGGGACACCCCACGATGATTTCGGTAAGAGGTGGGTTCGAAATAGGTTCTAACTTTTTTTCCTGATTACAACCCCTTTCTGATAGCAGCAGTAAAAAGTATTTTCAAATATTTCGTTAAATGTGTTCCAGGAAGCCAGAACCGAACTGGATATGCTAGAAAGCCTGATAAAGCTACTGTTACGATAAGTACCAGAACATTCTCATTGTACTGGCTAACTAGGAACCTAATAAACTGTTTCAAAGGTCATTAGAGTGGTACTTGCCAAAACACTGAAAAATGCAAAGGTCACACTAGCAAGCTGATGTCAGTTGAACTTAGAAGCATATACCCGCAGTAGATTTTGAGTATCGTATAGGCAGCCAGGATCTTAGAAAATCTAGAAGAGCCTTACCAAGGCAGCAAATTGGTACAGGGCTAAATTCATTAAAACTGTTTCAGTTCAGATTTTTTGTATCTCTTGGTACAACCTGGGGAGCATATCCTAAACCTTTAAAAATAATGAACCCGAACCGGACTTCTTCTTTTTGAAAAAACAACTAAGGGCCGTTTTCCCATCTTCATGTTTTTCATATCCAGGTGGTTAATAAGGCAATGCATGTTGCCCACTTTTAAGCCGTCTTTAAGTGGACGAAACTTATTAAGCTTTAAAGTGGACCATTCGACAGTTTATTGATATATCAATAAGGATGGAAAATTTTAATGTATCTAAAAATTAGACGAAAATAGGGTTGAAAATGTTCAAATATCGAATAAATTTTGCTGCACGACACTAACCAAATCCGGGCCGTAAACGGACTTTTGAGGCTTATCCGAAGCGAACCTTTTAAAGAATTTTGTGGATTGCATACAATTTTGTCGACAATAAACATAAAATCAATTCAAAAGTGTTCCTATTCATATGAAGTATTGTGTCAAACTAAATTGTTTGCAGTGCTAACCAGGCTTATACAAAAGAATTTTCATTACCCAGAAGCGACTTCTCATACAAGCAAAATTTTATGGCGGGTCTTGCTGCTGGGACTCGCATTTTGCAACAAAAACCGCCAGAAATTGTCATTAATCGAATTAATAATCAGGAAGTTAACCTCTTTTCAGCTGTCTCACCGCATTATGAAAAATTCAGAAAAATCCAAAAAAATTTGTATAAGTTGTCGCTTCTAGGTCTTGCGAATTCTTTGCTTTTACCTATAGAATTTCAAAGCTTTTCCCCATACTTCTGCTACCCACTGTACGCCGATCCGCTTCTTTGAATGCAAAATGCACTCTCTCAATTCGCAAAGTCCCTGCCCTGACGCAATGCCACCAAAGAGGGCCATACGCTACGTGTTTGCAACATAAATTATAATTTTATTATCATTTTTATGTGCACTTCAAAACAAATATAAACGATAAAAGTGATTAGTATGCAAAGCATTTCAAATGGTTGTCAGTCAAATCAGAAAATGCCGCCTCGAAAAACTTCGTTAAGATTCATGGTGTTAACTTGAAGAATTTCCTTTTTATTTGCAATACACGAGCGGACTACGACAATCAGTTAAGCACCCGGTCGGGTCATAAAATTTCATTGGAAATCTAACACATTTATCATATACATACTCGGGGGAAGGATGGCCATCTCTTTGGCACTTCCCATTCGTCATAATTCACAGCAGGCCTGGGTTAAGCAGAAAATATATTGGAGTATGCTGGCGCCGTCAGAGTCAGATGTTGCTTTGGCAATTTAAACTAATTTTTAACACAGTTTCAATTTAAAGCCATACAAAGAGGAGCGAGAGGGAGAGAAAGATACAGATATACAGTAGCACATCATCATCAGCAGCAGCAGCAGCACTTTCAATTAAAACATTTCATTTCGAGGCATTCCCGCTCGAAAAATATTGCTTTTGATTAAGTGTCGGTGGTGGAAGTGGATGAGTAGTTTCAATATGTATGAGATATATGGAAATTAAGTGAGCATTAAATGGGCAAGAATTTATATGGCCATACTTTTTGACCAGATCAAAAAAAAAATTTTTGGTTTAAAAATATATATTTAAGTTGTTTTATGGCTCGTATTCAATAGTATTTTCCGTTCAATTGAAAGCAGCAGATTTTAAAAATTACACAGAGAGAAACGAGAGCGTAAGTTGAAGTCGGCCCTGCTCGATCCCTGGGGGATCGATAAGTAATAATGATTTTGATATATGTCTAGAAGGTTCAAATAATCTAGCTGCAAAATTGTGGGATATATAGGGTCTTTTACAAATCGCAGGAGTGGCAACCCTACTATCGTTCGTCTGATTGGGAAATAATGTATGTCGGATCGATTAGTATTAATATTTAAAATATATGTTAAGAAGGTTCGAAAAATCTATCTTTAAAATTGTGGGAGACATAAGGTCTTTTCCAAATTGCCGGGGTGGCAACTCAACTTTCGTTTATTTGATCGGGAAATGATGTATAGCGGATCGATAAGTAATGATGATCATAATAAATGTCTAGAATGTTCGAAAAATCGGACTATAAAATTGTGGGAGATACAGGGTCTTTTCCAAATTGCGGGGGTGGCAACTCTACTATAGTTCATATGATCGGGATATGATGTAAGGCGGAATGATAAGTAATGATGATCATTATATATGTCTAGAAGGTTCGAAAAAACTAGCTCCAAAATCGTGGGAGATATGAGGACTTTTCCAAATTGCGGGAGTGGCAACTCTACTATAGTTCATCTGATCGGGATATGATGTAAGGCGGAATGATAAGTAATGATGATCATAATATATGTCTAGAAGGTTCGAAAAATGTGTCTTTAAAATTGTGGGAGATATGAGGTCTTTTCCAAATTGCTGGGGTGGCAACTCTACTATCGTTCGTCTGATCGGGAAATAATGTATGGCGGATCGGATGTCTAGAAGGTCACGAAAATCAGGTCCTAAATTTTGGGAGATATAAGGTTTTTTCCAAATTGCCGGGGTGGCAACTCTACTATCGTTTATCTGATCGGGAAATGATGTACAGCGGATCGATAAGTAATGATGATAATAATATATATCTAGAAGGTTCTAAAAATCGGACTATAAAATTGTGGGAGATATGAGGTCTTTTCCAAATTGCGGGGGTCGCAACTCTACTATCGTTCATCTGATCGGGATATGATGTAAGGCGGAATGATAAGTAATGATGATCATAATATATGTCTAGAAGGTCAAAACAAGCTAGCTCCAAAATTGCAGGAGATATGAGGTTTTTTTCAGACGATACAAGGTTACACTGAAAAAATTGTAGCTCTAGCTCTTATAGTCTCGTAGATCTCGGTGTTCATACAGACGCACGGACGGAGAGACAGACGGATATCTATATCGACTCGGCTTTTAATGCTGATCAAGAATTTATATACTTTAGGGGTCGGAAATGTTTCCTTCTGCCTGCAATTGTATGTAATTTAACGTTTCAACGGGGGAAAACGCGTACCAAGAGTAAGTTCAATTTAATTTTGAGAGCAGTCCATTAAACACAGAAAAAAGAACCCATATAAGAAAGACTCTAGTTGAGCAGTCTTCTGTCAGCCCAAGTCTCGGTCGCGCTCACTGCATGTATTTTGTTTTTGCTGCCGTCTGTTATCTGGCGCCATGAATTTGCATAAATTCAATAATGCCAATCCATTGTACATTTGGACAATCCAATATTATTGATTCAATTGGTTTGATACATTGATTTGCTGCTCTTCTACAAGTGTTTATCTTTATAGACTTCAACTCCGCCTCCTCCATTCTAGACAAATCATCTCTGACACTTGACATGCGTTTTGCAGGCACAACAAATCCGAGTCGCAGACTACTCGCTCACTCAAATTGCCTGGCTATTGAGACGTTTTCTTTATACATATATTTATAGACCCCATTCCCCATTCTGCCGGCGGTGCCGTTGACAGCAACTTAGATCATTGGCCACATTTGAGAGATTGTGTCGCAGAGTCGAGGCAAAAAAAGACTGCGCAACTTTGCAACTATAATAAAAATAGCACTCAACGCCGACATAAGTATCTATACTACAACTACATAAAAAAATGGTTAAAAATAAAAACCCAAGAACGCCTATCAAATCAAGGAATTTGCAAATCAATTTCCATTTTCACAGATAATTCATATTTACATATACAAGAGACTTCAAAGTGAATTTCCTGAAAATTAGTCACACAACTAAAAACTGTCCGACCTGGTCCAAATGAATGGCGAGCCAAAAATACAAGAAATGGGTGGAAAATGTTCCTTTTAGCAATTGCACACTTAATTAATGAGCTTTGCCTTTGATCTTCTGTGAAGTTCAGTGGTGCCCGGCTGCTTAAGTCGGTTCCAGGTCCCCCTTCTCTCTGTCCGCGGCTGCAGTACCGAGTGACAAAAACGAAATTTTTCACGCACTCAGTAAAACTCTTTTGAACCTGCCCTCCACCCTACCCGAAAGAGGGAAGTCAAAGGCAGCAACTGTCACTTGGTTGGTTTTGGTTTGACTTTGGGGACATGTGTCGCACATGTTCAGATGCAGGCAGCTCACCCCATTGGAGATGGAAACGTGACTCGAGAAATAAAAATTAAAATATTTTATAAATAAAATAAAATAAAATATTTTCTTTGCTTCATTCTGCCATTCAACCAAGTCCACGATAAGCTAAACTTTAGTAATTAAGAATCCTATTCTTTTCAGAATCGGCTCGAAAAGCTTTCATTCTGCAATATAGAAGGTGCAGATCAAGAGCGAAAATGTGAGCAGAGGTAATTCCTGTTTCCAGTTAGACTGGATTCACACTGATAGACGCATGAAACATGATAGTCTAGTATGCCATTATGTTGAATGACTATAGCATATAGCTGCCATAGGACCGAACGGTCGAAAAATGTGGTTTACTAAGAAAAGTTTTTTTTTATGGTATCAAATTTTTATTATCAATGATTTAAAAATTTTAAATATCTGACATCTATATCCTATATATATTTTACCGGTTAAATCAGTTGGAGTTATGTTTTTCAAGTGTATTAAAACTTCAGCACAGTCGATGTTAGCTTTGCCTTCTCGTTTTTACTGTGAATAGCTTGTCATTTGGCATTCAAAAGAAGACAACATGAAGGCCTACTAGATTATCATGTCTATTATTATTTGGTGCATAGTCCCACATCTATATTCCTAGCTTTGGCTAAGGTTTTTCCCTCCTTGATGTGTTTTAAAGGATAGTTTCGGATTGAATATGGTTTCTACGTACACCGAAAAAAAGACTGTTAAAAAAGTTCAAAAACCATGAATATTCGTTGACAAAAGTCTATCAAGGTCGCCCCCTCCTGCGTGCGCTCATGAATATATGGTTCAGATCATTATAATTATTACAAAGGAAGCGGAAGAAATTTTTAAAACCAAAACCAACTAAATTTAAATGACCGATAGGTCGATAAAATTTGGTGACGCCCACTCCTGCCTCGTAATAAAAAATGTTAAATAACTCCTACAAATTTATAGATATTAATCACATTATCTAAAAAAGTTCGGATGCAAACCGGTTCTGTACCAGAACAAACCGTAAAGTTGTGCCCTCTTACCGAACCGGAGTACTTTTAAAAATTCTAAGCCGACGTATTTTATATCTTATGATACATCAAAATGTTAATAACAGAGCTGGTTTCAAGAAAGCCGACTAATTCTAATCGGAACTACTATTTCAGCTCGGTTCTTATTAGCAACATCGGCTCAGCCACATTGATTACGATACACAGCATAGTACAAAATGAATTTAAATTAGATCATCCGTCTTTATATATTGAATTAATTTCGAAAATACTTAAAGAGTGTTTAGAGGCAGGGATTAAACCCAAAAGGTATACCGGTTACGCTACCGGTTTTAGTACGTACCGATATGAGAATTTCGGTAAAAGGTTCTAATTCGGTTTTTAGTTTATTTTTAGATTTCGGTTCCGATCCGTTACGCAGATTTTTATTTTGGTATACCGGTACGTAACGGTACAAGTATAATTTTTTTTAATATTTCAAAATTTTAATTGATTTTAAGATATCCATAAAATTTATGGAATTAAAAAATTGTCTTCTTAGAATATGACACAGTTAAAATATTATAATATACTGATTTCTAGCCTTTTTCTTATATTAGGCGAACAGTTTCGCAAAAACCCATCTGTTTGCGCTTCTTGAAACTTAGACCTAGAATAAGAAAATTCTTTCATCTTTTGACTCCCAGACCGTGTTCTCATCATCTTCTATCACGTAAACTTACAAATAACAGAGTAAATTATAAGTTTAGTGTAAAATTGTAATGTAAAATCTTTCTAAAGAGCAGAAAAATATTTCTGAATTATGGTTCGATATAATCAGCGCTTAAATCTCTTATGAGTCTCTTTATTGCTATTTTACCAGTAGAAATACATTTTTGAAATAATAATAAGTCATTATGAGAAATAATGTGAAACCGAAACAGCGTTTCGCTATATTTATGATCTTTTCGGTTCTCAAAATAATTTTAATATCGGTTCCGATATCGATACCGGATTGAAACGGTTTATTTCGGTTAACGATTATGGTTCCGGTTACGGTGTTATTCCTTGTTTAGAGGTTATGTTGAAAAAATCTCTGATTAGGCAATTAGGTTTTAATCTTTAGAATTTGATTTTATTTTTTTGTTCGAATACTTCAAAGTGTTAAAAATCCATTTATTCAATCGTTTTATAGATATAAAAATATTAGTTAATTCAGATTCGTTCAATATTATATAGATTTCGAAAACAGGAACAGGCCTGATAAGCCTGAGCCACTAAACCGCACCAAAAACCCGGTTCAGATGGCTCTAAGAACCAGGTTGTAAGCCGAACAAGCGGTTTAAAACCACTATGAACCTTTGAACCGAATCAGTCCCAATTTCTAAACGACTTGAATATATATATTTTTGGGACAGAATGGGCTTAGTCTGTTAACTCAATATTAAACATTTAACGTTAATGCTTTGTTAATAGATAAAAGTAAAGGCTATTAAATATTTATTTTTCTAACTAACGGGTGTTCAAAGGCCGAGAAGGGCAAACTTTTAATTTACACACTCGATTAAAATAATGAGGCTACAAAAATTTCGAGTTTCCCGATAAAACACCCCACTTTTTATTCTAAAATCAAATACAAAACTCTTCAGTTAAAGGCTGGAAACCAGTTGATTTTATAAGACTCGTCATAAAAAAAGGTTTCCATTTAGCAAACTGGAGAAGGGCCAAAAGACTCATAAGTAAGAACTAGGAATCAGGGAACTGATTGATTCTTTAAAAAATAACACAAGGCAACAAAATGACCAACTTTCTGAGGTGCAGCCTTGTTGATCAAAAATTATGATTCATTTATGTGTACTGAACAAAACTGCATCATCGGTTTTGTTCCATCAGCTCTTGTTTCCACGATATGACGGAATTGTAAAAATAGCCATAAATCGAGAAACGTCTGACTTCAGAGACCAATTTGGAGCCTTTTGCATGATCGAAATTTGGGCGTTTGATTTTTTACAGAAGCATTGATATGTGCTCTATCGAATAGTCCACATAAATTCAGAAATTCATGCCTATTGGGCCACAAGAAATTCAAGAGGGCAAAATTTACTAGAAATCCGTTTTCCCTCATATCGTGGAAACAAGAGCTGATGGCACAAAACCGATGATACAGTTTTGTTCAGTGCACTCCATTCTTCTATAATCAGTTATAGATAGGGCTGCACCAAAAACACTGTTGCCCTGTGTAATCGATATCTCTTGAAAAAATGCCTGTTTCTTTTCTTTTATAACTATTCTAAATAGGCTTATTAAATGATTGGCAAAAGTTGAACCAATTTGCATTTACATTTATCTATGAGGGCAGTTTGATAAGTCAGTGAGTTTTTAAAATTGCCGCGTAGTATCTTTGAATGCACTACTGCTCCAGTTAACTACCATCTGTTTATAGATTCTCGTTTATATTATATATTTATATTATACATTGACTCTTTTAGGGCCGTTTCCTCATATTCATGGTCTTCAAATCTAAAAGCTTTTTAGGAAAATGTGTGTTGCCTAATTTTAGGCCGCTCTTAAAATATCTGTGCTTGTGCTTACAACGACCCGCGTATGATTTTTAAAGCGTCCTAAAAGTAGGCACCACACATTTGATCAAAATCCACCTAGATTTGAAAACCATGAATATAAGAAAACGGGCCTTAGAGTGAGCTTTTTAATCATTGAAGCCGAAGCTCTTGCAGAGATTACCAAACTAAGTGTGACAGATCCATGGGTTCTTTAGATATTATGACCATCGCCTATGACCAAGCTTCTTTGATAGGCAGATCTCCAATTCATAAAAAAACATACGAGCTAGATAATTTGGAAAATGAAATTATTTCGAGATGAAATGGGGAAGACGATGATATTCTGGGAAAATTGTTCTAATTACGTCAGAAAAGTTATCATTACTGAGTTAGCTTAAAATTAGTTATTCTCAAATGTTCTACAAATCGCTTCCGTCATAAAATCCACTCAAATCGTAAGGGAAATGGGTCGGTTTCGGATTGAAGCGATTTGTAGAACTCAAGTGATCAAATATCGTTTTACCCAACAGAAGATTTAAAACAAATGTCGTATTGTTTCTAAAAAAATTGTATAGTCTTAAAAACTGTTGTAAAGAAAGGTAAATAAAAAAACATATTAAAATTAAATATTTATTAACATTTCGTTAATAAGATCTTTTAACAACCCACCCTCTTTCCCCCTATCAGTTTGACTTACGACTTTTCCAGTGACTTTCCCCTAACTTCCTTTAATTCTCTGTTATACTTTCATTCTTCTAATTTGTATATTTTCTTTCATTCTGTTTTCTTTCATTGCTTTTATTTTTTCTTTCAATTATTCACTGTCTTGCCTTATCACGCTTCCATCTCTAATTGCCAAACACTTCCCAATCCCCTCCAACTTATTTCACTAGAAAAGTTCAACACCCAATGAGCAATCTTTAAATGATCCAAAACCAAAAACGAGACAAACAAGCGGCAAGTGCTTAATAAGTAATCAGTCACAGGGCCCATAATGACATACCATAGCACTCATATAGATAAGGCCAACTTAAGTAGGAACCACCTAATTAGTGCAAAAAAAGTGATTTCCCCTTGAAGGATTGTTTATTTTTTTTTTAAGAAAGTCAACCAATGTTTGTGTCTCGGAAATGAAATGTCTGCCTCAGATTCACATGGCGAAAAAGTGCATATCATGATCATGGCAAGTCTGTTTGCTCTCTCTGGTTTAATGATCTCCTCTCGCCCCGTGTGGTGGAGCAGGAGGCTGTGGCATTTATTTAAATTTAAATTTACTGACTGGTGTCAAAATGCGTGAGCCAGACCATTAAGCCTTGATATGCACTTGCAGTTTAACTTTTATTTTTTATTTATATTTTTTTTCTTTGCTTTTCTCCTTTCAGATATTTTCACATGTTGCAATCAAGTCTTTGGCTCATGTCGCACAGCATGCGAAAATGTAAGTATGGCTGGTTTGGTGGGTGGGGAGGAAGGGCGGGGAGAGGAAATGATGGAGTGGGGTGATCATATATCATTGAAATGTGAATACACTTTAGCTAAAGAGCCACAGTTATGGGCAGAAGTAGAGGGAAACCAATAATCATATGCTTTAAAAAAAACTCCTTAAAAATAGTTAGTTAATGTCATTATTAGTTGCGGCTGTAGTGTGCGGTTTTAGTACTTTAAAAAACATAAAATTCGAATTTGAGTCCTTAATAACTTTTAATTTAAAATAACTCTTAAATGTGGACTTTTACAAATATAAGTCATTACTAGACATCGGATTTTAAGCAGTTTTTAAATGAAGGCGGATTGAAGTGAAAATTTGGATTTATACTAATTAAAGTTTCTACTTTTTATGAAAAACTGCATATCCAATATATGTTCTTTTTGCAAATATTTTTAATAGTTTAACTTTGTAGTAGAATTTTGACTTAGATTGTTTTTACACATTTGTAAAGTGTATATATATTTTTCCAAAAGTTGAAAACATATAAAATTTGACATATGCGACCCCATAAACTGTTTATTTTCTTTATCAGAACGACGAGCTCAGTGGATTGAGCTTTGTTCTTCCCTCTGTTTCTACTGGGGACTTAAACCGGAAACGTATAACGTAACGTATAAGTATATACATATATATGTATATTCTTGATCAGCATCACCAGCCGAGTCGATATAGCCATGTCCATCTGTCCTATGAACGCTGAGATCTTACATATGATAAGAGCTAGAGGTTTGAAGTGTATGGAACAAAATAAGTTTTTTTAATTGCAGGAAGATAAACTTGATCTTTCGGATTTTTTCCACGTCCACTGCCGCCCTTGAAAATTAAAAAAAATGTAAATACGTCCAAAATTTTGAAGATAGTTTGTTCGAACCTTCAAGACGTATATTCTACTTCTCAATATGTATCGATCCACCAAAGACCATTTCCATTTATGTTGCTTCAATCAAGGCTTTTTCGCGTCAAACTACACTGTGATAGTTTTTTGAAAAAACTAAAAAGACATGACCAACTTGATCGGTTTTCCCCTAATTCGGGCCTTAGGAATCGAACTGCATCATTACTTTTTTGAGTTATAACGATGGTTTCATACAACATTTTTTTTAAGTTTTTTACGAAGTTACAAGTTTTTTGTAAACTCCAAAAATATGATATTTTATTCTCGTGAAATCTAAATAGAAAGATTTAAATGTCCTCTAATTTAATACATTCACAGTTTTTCGATATCATTTTCATATTTAAATAAATACCAAAAGTTCTTATGCGGACCTGCAAAGTAAAGTGTAGTTTCATACAAAATTTGTAGAAGAAGAAGCAGAAGTAACGATTCCTTCACCGTTTACATTCTGCCCATACGGAGCTGAGAAGTACTGTTGCGCTTAACAGCAAATAAATGGATTCTATGTTAATAGCCTGGGGAAATCAAGATGCTTCAAACAGTTAAAGAAACATTGTTGGAAACAAGTTTTAATACAGTCGTAAATGCTCGTTTTAACATGGGTATGAACAACTAACTAATAATAGGAGACAATAGCAATCGTTGTTTCTAAAAATCGGTAAAACTTTTCTTAGGTAAATATTATCCCTCCAATTAAATGTAAAGGATTTCTAAGTCTTACAAAATCCTCCCTGAATATAAAAATGATAGAAAAATGATAATATAAATTTATGAAATTAGGTTTCAGGATTTTAATCAAATTTAGACCTAAAAAAACTCTTTTTGAATATTTCGAAAAAATTTAGTGTAAAGAAGACTTTTTTCTGGAAAAGCTTAGTCAGATTTTATGCTTCAATCTGTTTTTGTGATTTTTAGAGCAGATATACCCCTTTGAGTATTTTACCAGCGTATTATGAGCTACATTGGACCGTAGTCTTATAGTATGGGTTCAAATCTATCCAAATCGCTAACGATCTCTATTTTTGACGGAGATACGTCAGATTTTAGAGCGGATTATTTCGAACCATTGTTAAAAAAAAATTTGTTAGCTTTATGAGAAATGGCCCTAAGTCTAAGCCCTAAGAGAATTCCTTAATTCTAGATTTTTTTCTGAGTGTAGGGATACCATTAGAAGCGTGGACAGAAGCGAAATTGTTCGTCCAAAAATAAAAAATGGTTAGAAATCGGTATATTGAAAAAAATAGCCTTTTTAAATGGTATATTCTAAGAAAAGAATTTTTTAGTTCTATTACATCCATTAATTTGTGGATATCTTGAAATAATTCTAATGTTTTAATATTAAAAAAAATTATATTTATACCAATATGTACATACCGTTATACCGAAATAAAAATCAGAGTACCGTATCGAAACAGAAAACCGAAATAGAACCTTTAACCGATATTCTCATATTCTCGATATTCGGTATGTACCGGAACCGGTACCGGAACCGATATTCGCTTAATCCCTGCCTAAAAGTATTGTGTGAGAGAAAGGCAGATTGTTTGCATTAGGTTTAGTTATGGGGTTTTCTCAGTGTAAATTTTTTTAATCTATGCAAAATATGCAAAAAAAATTTTATCGTTTTCCAATACAAATAATAATGCAATAATGCAAAATCTGATGTCTACTTATTACCGTCCCAGACTCGAAGCAGCAAAGCAGCCGGTAGGCGTCACAATTCCCGTACTTTACACAGTTTGTGTGGCGCCACATTCAAAAGTTATATACAAACTTTTGCAAATTGATTAAGATTACCAAATTCTTCTCAGATAGTATTCAGTATAATTTATAGCATTTGAATCTTTTGTCTTAATTAAGCAAACACCTTTTATAGCCTTTCCTCAATTGTTCATATTTCACAGGAAATGTGTTAGTTTTCTGTTGTCGCAATATTTCTACTCACAACTGTAAAATTTGATTGAGGCGCCCCATGCTCAAAGGCAGGAAAAATTCTTTTCATAAATATTTAAACGCCAGCTACCTGCCTTTTGACAACGATTACTGATCAAATCGATAAGTTGCGTACAAACTGCTGTGGAGAACATTTCCTGTTAATTTTCATTTTACGTGCTGTGCCGCATAATAATAATAATAATAATAATGCAACATTTCGAATTCAATAAACGTAACAAAAAAAAACACACATGAAAATTATGACAACAGAACACATCAAACATCCATATCCGTCCTGCTAAAATTCAGGCTGATAGCTGAAATCCGTTCAAATTGCATTCTTAATTAGCATAAACTGGCAAACAGGTAAATTGGCAATCCAAAAACCCAACCCAAACCAACCAGTTTGCCACCACTCACAAAGTCATTCATAAACTCTGTCGAGGCTGTGAGGCTCAATTGCGGTGAGTCTCTCTGTGTGTGTGTGTGTCTGTGTGTGTGTCGGTAGCTCCTAGCTAGACTAGGAGACCAGGTCTAGCCAAGTTTGCAATCAAATCACTGACATCATTTAACTTTGTAATCATAACAATTTCCAAAACCAATTAGCCTGAGCTTGGAAAATCTGAAAGTGGGCTGTGTTTTTCATTTAGAAATGCAAATGAAGGCATTACATTTCGTATTTTTGGTGCCAAATTGAAACTGACAAAGTGATAGATAACAGGAGACCGGGCTCAAGCTGTGTGGGCAGGAGGTACACAAATGGGGAAATTTGAGCTGCAATTGGCATACGAGACAGCACTTGAATCGTGTGAAAAGTCGTCGCCCAGATGGATTGACAGAGATAAGTGAAAATTTACGCACATTTTATTATTAACAAAATGCTTGTGCGATTTTCTGTGGCAATAATTGCTCGAATGGTTTGGCCCTATCTTGATTGCGAATGCTCAGACTACAAGGTGGGTAGTGTGTCACTTCAGATGAGACTGGAGGATGTAAGGCTGTGTTTGTTCTTTATGCCTGTATGTATGTGTGTGTGTGTGTAAATGTGTGGGAGTGCGTGACAAGCACATGGACACTTCATTAACAAAATGCACTACCATAGCCAAAAGGGGGGAGAAGTGAAAATGATAGCCCCCCCACACACACAGTGCACTATGGCAAAAATTAATATATGGACAATTGACCAACGTATTTGGGTTTAAATGTCATTAGGTAGTGGGTTTAAAACTTACAAAAAAAAAAAATAAGTTGGGGACGAGCGGAATGGGAAGTATTTGATAAGTGAGGGGACAGGCTGGATTTTTTGATGATTTCCAAATTCTGCAGGTTTCGAAATTTTATTTTTAAAGTTACAATTTTATTTAAAGCCATTAAAATATTTAGTATATTTCATTATGAATGATGCATTGAATTAGTTTATTTCACTTCGAGTTTTTATTCTAAAAAATATACGTCTGCCTTTGTTAAATATTTTCGCTTTATGAAATTCCTTACATCGACATTTCGAATCCTATATTTGTAGTCGAAGACAACCTGTACTTTCTTACCTGTAAAGTATCAATTTTCAAACCATTTAAACCATTTGGTGTATATTAATTTTCCCCAGAAGTTTGTAACGCAAAGAAATATTCATTTTCGACCCCATAAACTATATATATTCTTGACCAGGACGACTAGCTGAATTAAATTCCGTCTGTCCGTCCGTCCGTCCGTCTGTCTGTCCGTCTGTCTGTTTCTACGCGAACTAGTCCCTCAGTTTTAAAGCTATCGAGCTGAAAATTTGCACAGAGTTTTCATTTAGCTGCACTCAAATAATATGTCGGAACCGGCCGGATCGGATGACTATGTCTTATAACTGCCATGGAAACGATCGGTCGGAAAATAAGAGAGAAAAACTTTTTTGTTTTCTATCATAGCGTCACCAATCTTGGTATACATTAGTTTTATATGCTTTCAAATAATACTGGACAAATTAATCAAAATCGGATGACTATAGCATATAGCTGCCATAGGACCGATCGGTCGGAAAATGTGTGTTACCAAGACAAGATTTTTTCTCAATGATTTTGATTTTATAAATATCTGATATCTATATCCAATATATATTATACCGGTTAAATAAGTTGGAGTGAACTTTTTTGAGCAATTCGTAGAAAAGAGGAGATAGTACTCATTATAGGCAAGGGAAAGGCATCTATGATGCACATAATTCTTTAGGTGAGGCGAAAGGTAAATAGGAGTATAGTGGCGAATTAATCAAGAACTTCTAGACTAGGAGGCACTAATAAATTAATAAGGCTTAAAATACCAATGGAGACAATTTCCCCAGACAAAAGCTTGTGGTAAAAATAACTGCATGACAAATTGTAGGTGATTTTGGAGAAGGCACGTCTATCAGATTGAATCATAGTTCCGACCACGAAAAGTAAAGATCAACGAGAGCGTAAGTTAAAGTCGGCCCTGCTCGACTTCGATATACCCGTTACTCAGGATATAAACATGTCCTAATTGTGGGAGATATGAGTTTCTTTCCAATTTGCGGGGGAGACAACTCTACTATAGCTCATCTGATCGAAAGATTTGCTGTCGATGGTAATATTTTAAAATATTCTGGTTTCAAACAATCTTTTTCATTTTTGAGGTTTTTTAAATTGCGGGGGCTGACTTTTCAGTCCTTCACGTTCGGATGATGTTTGTTAAAAATAAGTCTGGGTTCGTAATCTTTCTTATTTTTTTTTGCGGGGCGGCAACTCTACTATCGTTTATCTGATCGAAAAATATGTATGGCGGATCGATGGTATGGTTAATATATGTCTAGAAGGTTTGAACAGTCTTTTTAAAATAAGAGATATGAGTTTTTTTCATATTCGGGGCGGCAACTTTTCTATCGTTCATCTGATCAGGAAACGATGTATAGCGGATCGATAGGTGTGTGATTAAAATATATGTTTAGAGGGTTCGAATAATCTATTTTCAAAATTGTGGGAAATATGAGATATTTTTCAAATTGCGGGGGTGGCAACTCACTATAGTACATCTGATCGAAAAATGATGTATGGCGGATCGATAGGTATGATGATTAAGATATATGTCTAGAGGAATTGAACTGTCTATTTTCAAAATTGTGGGAGATATGAGGTTTTTTTCAAATTGCGGGGGCGGGGGGGGGCGTGGCAAAATTTGAAACAAACTTGATCTGCCTGCAAACAAACAAGTATACACTGAAAATTTGGTAGCTCTAGCTCTTATAGTCTCTCTAGGTGTTCAACGGACGGACGACGGACGGACGACAGACGGACAGACGGACATGTCTATATCGACTCGGCTATTGATGCTGATCAGACGAAAGTATACCCTTTTTACTCTACGAGTAACGGGTATAAAAACTGCTTCTGAACTGATTCTATTTGATCCAGGCAAGTGAGATACTGCGAAGACTAGAGACAGCAGCAATTTTCTAGATTAGGACAAACCAGCAAAGTGTAGAGTTGCTTGGTGATGTAGGGATCATTACATTTTTTTTGTCCATGTCTTGATAAAATCAAGCACACTTTTGGCCTTGTTGCAAATTACTGCAATGTGGCTGTTGAAGCTCAAATTGGGTACAAAAATTCTACCTAGCTTAAGCTTAAAAATAATAAATCTATTAGAGATACCTGGTCTTATGAATAATAAAAATAATTTGGAAAAATCTTTTTAAAATTTTTTTAAAAATTCGAAGAAAAAAATAATTAATTTTTTTTTTTACCAAAAAAGTGTTTTTTTCGCAAGTTTTGACTTTAATAACCCATAGGTAAGCATATAGTAGGCGTAGCACCCCTTTTAACATAGGTTTAAAAGGTTGAACAATTATCTATAATTTTCGTTTGGTTCAAAAGTTATGATTTTTGCAACAAAAAAACTCAAATGGCGCCACTGTGCGACATTAGTTTGATACCGATTCAAACCCTTGATTGACATGTGAAGAAAATTCAAGTTGGTTCGTGGAAACAGAACATCTAATAAAACCATGCTGGGATTGGCTAATGATAGGTTCGCAAAAATGCTGTAATTATAATGTGCTCGAAAAGTTTCGGTATTGCAGAAAGATTACAGATTCCGCGATATTGGACCTTTTTGAATAGGTATGATATACGATTCCTTCCATAATTGGGGAAAAACACTAACCTTAAGGGATAAGTTAATCAGCTTTAGGTGAGGATCTCAGAGAATATAGGCACAATATTTGAGCACAATGCTAGGGTCATTGTGTGCACCTGGACCCTTTATTTAAATCTATTAAAGTATTTAGTATAAGTCAGTATGAATGGTGCATTGAATTTGTATTTTTCAATTCAAGTTTTTTTTCTTGAAAAATATACGTATGCCTTTGTTTCATATTTTTACATAACTACATACTGACTACATTCGACATTTCGAATCCACAATTTTTAGTGTGATACAACCTGTACTTTCATAAAGTTGACATTCTTCCACACAGAAATGTGTGAACCCTACACTCAGACTAATTTTAGCTAAAGTTCCAATTCTGTCATATTTATAGAAGAATATTTTTACTATCGGGTTGCGCTCAGTCTGCTTAAGCAAAGTTCACACAGGAAAATAATTTGCCAAATTTTGATGAAAATGGATCCATTATTTAAGTTTTAAGTCCTGCAAAGTCTAAGGTAATAGTTATTAAGACAAATTTTCCAAAAAATTTTTGCAAATTATTTGCCTGTGTGAACTTACCTTTACTTAACATAATGCAAATGCTCTATTAAATAATATACGTTAAGGCTATTTAGTTCAACAACAAAATCAACATTTTTTTTAGTATTTTTTTTTACACTAAACTACAAAAAAAAAATTTTAAAATCGATACTGCCCTTAATCCTTTGGCTACGGCTGCCCAAACACAACAACAACTTTGTTGGACTGTTCGTGTCAACTAAGACTTTGTAATTGATTTCGACTGATTGGAAAAAATATACACTTATGTTCTACAATTCGGTTTTGTCCCCAAAAACCCCCAAAAACCCTATCGGATGGGAGATTTGGGTCGTTTTTAGGGTCGAAATCGATTTGTAGAACACTTGGGATATTCTTTATATGTATTAGTGTGTACTCTTCAATATACTTTGTTTGGGCACCCCTGCAATAGACAGTGGCCTAACCTAACTATAAATGACAAAGTTATAGAATATGTTTAAAAAAGGGTGATAACATAGGTTTCGGTTTCGTCGTAGCCTTACATACGTATATCTTTAAAATATAAGAATATGCCAAGATTCGTTAAAAACCAGCAAGCAACTCGAAAATTGGGGCCGATTTGGTACAGTGGTTTCCAAGATTTTAAATTAATGTGTGGGTTCACAATAGATTTAAGAGCTTATTGATTGAGTGCTATAATATTGATTTAAGACTTATGACTTTTAAGGGCTTTCTCTTCAGCCTTATTTTGATTTTTCTAGTAGCTAGTTAGCAGGTTATTATTCTGTCAATTTATTTGCTAACAGATGACAGATGCAGGTCGCGCGATATCTTTCTTACCATATAAAGTTTGGTCATATTTGTTTTTCCCCACTATGTCCCCCCTTTTCAAATAAACCACCGCTCCTGCATATGTAAATTTAAGTTATGGCAATGATCTTCATCCTCAAGAACAACACCAAGACAAGGAGTATCTTTGCATAGACATTGCCCTTACTCAGATTACTGTGGCAGATACGAGGCGAGCCTGAAAATTTGTTGTATTTCGTTTATTGAAGTTCTTTTTCGACCAAATGTTATTTATGATGGTGTCTGCCACAGAACCCGAACACAACATTGAGAAATGTAACATAATATGCCAAAGAAAAAAAACTGCAACCTGCATGTTCCTCTCTGCGTCTGCTTCCCTCTAGCAACCCGCTGAGCACATTGAAAACAGCAAAATTCCAATCCAACAGGTTGTGGGGGTCAATCAGAGGGGTTAAGCGCTTAGTCGATTGTTAGATTTTAATTACAACCCTCACGATACACTTTCAGTTATCTCTGGTTGAGTTTGCCACAAATAATGAAGGTTCACGCTTGGAGCTGAGGAAATATTGTCAATTGCATCAGCTGGAGTTTTGGACATGTATAAATGCAACACTTGATGGTAAGATTGAAGTGTCAAAATGGAGATGACACCACTCACCACTTAACTGTCTCTCTCTCTCTCTATAATATCTACTTCATTTGCAGCGGTTTCACGTGGTGCTGATTGGTCTGGGCGACGTTGTTGTCAATTTGGTATTTTGCCACATTGTCGGAATGTCTGTGCCGCTTCGACTAGTCCGCCTGTGCACTTGTGTAGGCGAAGCGATGAGCAAATGTTGTACGATTGCTTTGAACGTCAAGAGGCCGCCGATCAGTGCTGTGGTCAGGCACGCACCTCAGAGTGCCTGCAGGTAAGCAATGATTATTAAGTACTATTAGAAGATTTAAGATATTGGCCTAAATTAACAAAAAGCACAAAATTAAGTATAGTTTTTTCCAAGATATACCGTTAAATTTCGTGCGTAAATATGTAATTTTCATAAAACCAACGATTAAAATTATTTCGCTTTAAAAAAGGCCACTTCAGTTGCTCGTGAGCCGAAATGCGTCAACTGCCAACGCATCGGTAGAGGCCACACCTGCGAGCTCGGGTGAAATCAGAAGCCTGACATTCTGTACCGCTTACTCTAGTGTAATGTGTTTGAAACATGTTCACTTACACATTTTCATTACACAAACACCATCAAAAGTGTCAATCACTGCTTTTGAATGATTTTGGGCGAAATTGTGGCGTCATAAGGAACAATGATTGAGTGGAAAAGTGTCACACTCGCCGCTAAAGCGCGATCATACAAATTCACAGACAGAGCTTGCGACATACGCGAGAGCCATAAACAAAAACTACACGTGATTTGCAAGATTAATAAGAGTTTAAAATCATTTAAGCTTTTAATACACTTAAAAAAATGTATTTATTGTTGAATTGTTAAGAATTGAGTACTTGAAATCAGGGTGTCAAACCGAAACCCGAACCGGAACCGTATACCGAAAAGAACCGATTGAAACTCAGAACCAAAACCGGAACTGTTATTATTTATTTTTTAAGAACCAGTATTTCGGAACCTTTATTTTTGGTATTTTGGTTCTGAGTTTTTTTTTTATCAGTTCTATTCCTTCAATCAGAAAATTCCTTAGGGTAAAACGCAGGGAAGACGTTAGAAAAAACTTACAAATGTTAGGTTCAGGGAAACCATAACAACAAAAGGTTTCAAAAACTAATTCACCAAGGGAAGAATACCCTGAGGATTCTAACAGGACTCTACACAGGACATTGTAGACTGCGGGGCCACTTGTATAAACTGGGGATAACAAACACCCAACTATGTAGATATTGCGAAGAGAAGGAGGAGTCCTCGGAGCACATACTAGCATACTGTGACGCTCTAGCGAGGCGCAGATTTAGGAGCTTTGGGAAGCACACACTGCATCCTGGAAGCATTAGAAACTTAGACCCTTAGAAAATCCTGACATTTGTGCAGGAAATAGGGCTGCTAGGTGAGTTGTAAACTCAGCGTGGGGGCACAATAGATCAACAATGGTCGCAGTGCACTAACCTCCCCAAACAAACATACATAGGTTAAGGGACCATCTGGTATATACTGAAATTTTCAATAAAAATAACAATTTCATCTTATTTCTTTGTTCAATAATTTCCAAATATTATTATTTTATCCTTGATTTTTGCATTTAGGGAAGGAAACGAATTAATAATTGATCCAAATGGGCTTAACCTAAAAGAAGGGTTAAATTGTGATCGGTAGCGTTATCTGAAAACAGTGTATTTAAAATTCCATCAGATATCAAAAGTTATTCTTGCTGTTCCAGTTACACAAGTATTATTTGGACATATTTTTTCTGGGTAAAGTTTATTATGTTTAATTTTCCTTCTTTTCAACAACATTCTGTAGTGTAGGATGCTACTGGTTCTATTTTATCTTCGGTTCAAAGGATTTTTAAATTATACCGGTACGTACCGGTATACCGAAATAAAAACCAAGGTACCGATACGGAAACTAATATCGAAATAAACTAGAACCTAAACAGAACCTTTGACCGAAACATTAGTTTTGGTACGTACCAGAACCGAAACCGAAATTCGATTCGGTTTGATTGCCTGCTTGAAATCGAGCTAGAATCGTTGTTAATTTATATATTATAGGCGAGGGGAGTGATGAGTAGTAACTGAATGGAGAGAGCAAGCTAAGTTGGAGAGTATAAAAAAAAAGCCATGATTAGATCAGGAAATTCGTTATTGGATAATGAATTTATGTTCTTACTAGTGGTGAAGAACTATCGATGGCACTATCGGCCCTACCGATAGTGTAGGGCTACTATCGATGGCAAATCGATAGCGCCCAACCATCGATAGTTTTAGATAGTTTTTTTTGCAAGCTTTACACATTACTTAATAGGTAGCTCTTAAAAATACAAAAAAAGGATTTGCTCTTTAAAACGCTATTTACCAAATCAAAACACATCAGAGTTAATTAGTCAAATTAATGTTAGTATTCCTTTTAAACCGACTCGTAACTTTATCCCCTAATCTCTTTAACGTTGTTCTACTAAATATGCTTTGAGCTGATTACAATTAACTCTACCGTGTAATTAGCTTAGAAGAATATCTTCTTGGTATCAAAACCTCTTTTTTAACGTATTTAGTCCGTAGTTTGCCTGAATTTAGTGTTTTATACGCTTTTTAAGTTCCTTTTTTAATATAATACTTACAATTTTTGTATTTTGAAATTTGAGCGTTTGAATTAACAAACTATCGAAAACTATCGTGGAGTATCGATGATTTTTTTAAAAAGTATCGTTGACTATGCCAACTATAGATTGACATTATAAATTCTTGATGCAAGTATGAAATTCCCTATTTTTCTCTAAGTGCACAATTTACAATCGAGAAACCGGCGTCAACATTAACATGGTGTAAAAAAAAGGCGCCCTCTCTTTAATTGTCATTTCTTCAATAAGCATGTGAAGCAAAAGCTCTTTCCTTTTAGACCGGATTTACACGATGAAGCAAACTTCATGAAGTTTTCTAAACAGCTTTTGTTGGTGGGAAAGAGGTGTCGTGGGGTAGCTAGACCATCTACTGAGAAGAGAGCGCGTGGCTTGGTCGCCCCACCCAAGATGTATCTATTACAGGTGCGGCGGTCATTAAAAAGCTTTCATTTCATAGCTCACATATTGTCAGTTTGCTTTTCATGCAAACGTTGTCTGATCCACTCTTGCACATTTAGCAAAAACAAAATTGATTAATATTATAATTATTAGGTACACCTTGGCCTCACCATTATTATTACACCATGTAAACGAGTGTCATGCGAGCGACGTACATAATTTCTCTCTCGCTCATGGTTTAATTAAATGGTAAGGGGCTCGCTCTCAGCCTCTCTCTGTCAGTTTGTTTTGTTCAGGTTGTTTACACGCTGCTCGTCGGCTTGCTTGACGTCCAAGCGCACATACATACAAAATTTGTGTACTGCCTCCTTTGCCTTTATCCTCACTCTTACTCTCGCACTCTTAGCAAATGGTTTCAGTTGACAACGAGAATTACACCATTCTCGCTCTCTCTCTCTACATGCTCTCTACAAAAACAAATAAAATTATTATTCTCTCCTTTCTTTAAGGTCTGTCGTGCAGTTTTTGAGCCTTCAAATGGTAGCCAAGAGCACATAGACGTGGACTCCACTTGTGGTGAACGTAATAGCGATGTATTGCAGTGTATACATAATCATACGGATATGACACCGCTGGCCAATGCGGAGCAATGTAAGTATAGCACAATCCTTATACTACCACTGGTTCATTCTACTTACTGTCTCTTCTGCAGATCTTCCCTGTTGTGAGTACAGTAATAAGGAGCATTGTCGGCACACTTGTCGCAATCTGCTTCAACAGAATACCACAAGTCTCGAGCGTAGTGAGGTGATCTTTACCCGCCTAGAGTCGGCTGGTTGTGGTACACCTCTACCACATCTACCATTTTGGCAGTGTTTTCTCACCGTCACGCGTAAGTTATATGTACCAGCCGGTGGACAATCTCCCAGACAAGAGCGAGTTAGTGAGAATGCTGAAGCCACCAATCTATTGGGCATGGATGCAGCCAAACGACAATGCTGCGAGCAGGCGGAAAGTCACAAGTGTCGACGACTGTGTCAGCAAATCTTTACGCATGATTGGTGGGAGTCGAGAGCTAGCTTTGAGAGCGAGTGTATGGAGCAACCGGCGGAGAGGGAACTACGTCGTTGTATCGAAAGTGTGGACAGTCCCTGCGAGTTGGGTTGTGATGGCCTAAGTTTTTGTACGAATTTCAATAATCGTCCCACGGAATTGTTTCGCAGTTGCTCGGCCAATCATGATGCAGCGGCTAGAGAGGATTTGCAGTTACTTCAACAAAGGGGTTATGTAAGGGTTTTGGGTCAGGAGCTTTTTATCAAGAATACCACACGATGTGCTCCCGAAAAATGGCAGGCCTTGGTGTGTGCCCTGCAATTGCAACCCTGCACCAGAGAAGGTCTTTACAATGGCATTTGCACAGAAGATTGCAATGAATTGCTAGAAGAATGTTTGGACTGGACCAGACAGCAGCAACGACCTCAGGCTATATGTGCCAGATTACAGCCTTCACTGGAAGAAAATGAGGTACCTTTACCCTGTATTTCTCTTAAAGCCTATCTAGAGCAGGGCGATGTTCCGGCCGAAAAGGGAGGACACTATGGTTTGACTTCACCCTGTGCGCGAAAACCCTGCAATGCGAGTGAAGTTTGTGTTTTACAACGTAGCGGTAGTCAAGGTTATGCCTGCATACCCGGCTGCAGTCTGGGTCAGGCCTCCAATCTATTGGTACCCTTTGGCGCCTATGTACGCTTGGGTAAAAGTGGCTCCTCCTCCAGCAAATTGGATGTGGGTCAATTTCTAACAGCCGAACATGTGGTCTGTCGTTGTGGTCTACAGGGACATCTGGAGCAGTGTCAACCCTTGCCCAGTTATAGCCATTCCCATTGTGTTTTGCCCGGAGGACGTAGTTTTCGTCATGGTTCTTCATTCTATTTGGAATGTAATCTATGTAGTTGCTTTGCCGGTGAAATAACGTGCACTAAGCAACAGTGTCGTCTACCAGGATTTACGGATGCGGGCTATACCAGTCTACCCTGTAATTGTGCGGCTCACTATGTTCCCGTGTGTGGCTCCAATGGGAATACCTATCCATCGGCTTGTGTGGCCAAGTGTTTGGGTCTGCAGGAGACCAACTATGTGTATGGAGCTTGTAATACACGAAATGCCTGTCAAACGGGTGGGAATGCCGCCTGTGCGCCGGGAGAAAAATGCCTGGAGAAACGGCAAGTGTGTCTGTCTAATATGCAGCGACCCTGTTTGCAGTATGTGTGTGGTAAGTAGGGGATTCGTATTACAAGGGAATAATAAGTACCCGTGTTAGACATGTAGATAAAAACTTTTTTTTCGCTACATCACTACCGTGTTTTTTGTCCGATCTTACTTAGAATAGATAGGTTAGAAACTCTCAGGAGCTTTCTAGAGGAAAGAAACAATTTAAATGTGAGTTATAACTATTTATATCAAAACTTGGTCGCATTAATGTTGATAGACTTCGAGATCGACGCGATTCAACAGAACGACAAACCTTTCGGACATGGCTATATTGACTCGGCGTTTGACGCTGATCTAGATATATACATATACTGTTTCTTTCCGCACAAATTAATGAACTGATCACTCAGTAAAGAATGTTATAATCAGCACCAGAAAATAGTACCATAACCGGAACCGTTAGCCGAAATAAACCGTTTAAAGTCAAGTGCCGGTATCGAAACCGGAACCGATATTAACATTTTTTTGAGAACCGAAAACCGTTAACCCTTATAATAAGAACCAAAAAAATGCTAATACCGGTATTGTTTCGGTTTCTTATAATTTATTTAATTGATCCATGATTATATAAAATAAATATTTCAACTGGTAAAATATATACACTTAGAACAGAGACTCACATTTGAGAAATTCGCCCTTAAAGAATATCCGGAATCATATTCTATTTTAAAGATATATAAGATATAGGGAAAAATTTCTAAAAAAGCGGAAAAACTTTTCTTTGGTAATTATTAACCCTCTAATTAAATGTAAAGGATTTATAAATCTTAAAAAAAGAGAATTCCTTAATTCTAGGTTTTTTCTGAGTAGACAAAAGCGAAATTGTTCGTCAAAAAAAAAATAGAATAGAAATCGGTATATTTATATATATTTTTTTAAATAGCATATTCTAAGAAAACAATTGTACATTAATTTGTTGGACATCTTGAAATAATTTGAATTTTTTAATATTAAAAACGTGAAGGCAAAGCTAACTTCGACTGTGCCGAAGTTTTAGTACACTTGAAAAACTTTACTTCAACTGATTTAACCATTAAATATATATAGGATATAGATATCAGATATTTAAAATTTTAAAATCATTGATTATAACAATTGGATTACATAAAAAAAAACTTTTCTTAGTAAAACACATTTTCCGACCGATCGGTCCTATGGCAGCTATATGCTATATTCATCCGATTTTGATCAATTTTTTTAAAATTATGTAAAAGCATATAAAACTAATATATATCAAGAAAACAAAAAAGTTTTTCTCATTAGAAGTAGTTTTTTGACCGACCGTTTCTTGGGAGCTATATAATATAGTCATCCGATTTTGATCAATTTTTTCAATATTATGTGAAAGCATATAAAACTAATGTATACCAAGAAAACAAAAAAGTTTTTCTCATAAGAAGTAGTTTTTTAAACGACCGTTTCTATGGCAGCTATATAATATAGTCATCCGATTTTGATAAAATTTTCCTGTATTATGTGAAAGCATACAAAAATAAAATACACCATGATTAGTGACGCTACGATGGAAAACAAAAAAGTTTTTCTTACTAGAACTAGTTTTTTAACCGACCGTTTCTATGGCAGCTATATGCTATAGTGATCCGATTTTGATAAATTTTTCCATAAATGTGTGGAAGCACATTAAACCAACATATACCAAGTTTAGTGACGCTACAATGGAAAATCAAAAATGTTTTTCTCACTAGAACTAGTTTTTAGACCGACTGTTTCTATGGCAGCTATATGATATAGTCATCCGATCCGGCCGGTTCCGACATATTAGTTGCGTGCAGTGAAAAAAAGACTCTGTGCAAAATTTCAGCTCGATAGCTTTAAAACTGAGGGACTAGTTTGAGTAGAAACAGACAGACGGACAGACGGATGGACGGATTTGAACTCAGCTCGTCGGCCTGATCAAGAATATATATAGTTTATGTGGTCGGAAATGAATATTTCTATGCGTTGCAAACTTCTGGGCAAAATTAATATACACTTTTCAAGTGTATAAAAATAATACTTGTAACATAGTAAGATCTACACTGTTTCAAGGATACGGGGTTAAAGTTACGGGTAGGTCTAATCGGGACACTAAAATTAATTTGGCTAGTCAACTTAGAATTTCAGCACTAATTAGTTTGTGTACATTAAATACCCCAAGCAAAATTTTACGGTGAATTAAAAGAAGTCTACTGGAGTACGATGACAATCGCATAAAAGTATCTCAGTTTAAGTCTCGAATGATAAACAACATAAATTGCTTTTGCACAGATTCAATTCTATATGGATAGGTTGATTACTGCTAAAGCCATATATACGATCTGCACTCAAGAAATGGACTGACAAGAGAAGTATAAACAATCTTAATCGTATAGGGAGCGTCAAATTCCTTTGACCAACGTTTTATAAACCCAAGCACTCGTCTGGCCTTATTAAAAGTGAATATAACATTCTAGTCGAATTAAAATTTATGATCCAGAATAACACCTAGATCATTTACTTCATTGGCAGTATCATTTAAGCGTTTCAACTGTACACTATCAAGAGTGTAAGTGACCAGTTGAATTGAGCTTCTATAAAATATCCTTACCTTATTTAAAAATTTCATAATAATTATGCCTTTTTGTGGATATTACGTTTCCGGCCAATAGAACATTTTTTTGACAGTGACGGCTGTTGCATCTTAAAGAGCATTAAAAAATATATTGAATTCTATGTTTTGTATTCCATTTAAAATGTCGAGCAACGTGCCAAAATAACAGCATTTGAATTTGAAGAACAGTGCTTCCGAGGGTCATCGTTTGCTCTCTGAAGCTTAATCTGAATATGCTCCATTAATTAGAACTTGCCAGGAATAGTTTGCTCGATTTAAAACTGGTGAAAGACAATGAGCGTCCCGGCCGGGTGAAAAAGTTTAAAGATGCAGAATTGGAAGCATTGCTCGATGAAACCATCACTGGAGCAATGTATCGAACTCAATTGATGCGTTTGAGCCGAGCATTACACGAAAAGTGTCCGCAATACGAACAAAGACACGAAAATCAACTCTTCAACATGACAATTGTTGCAAACTTGTTAAAAAACATACCTAGAAAAGCTGAAATGGAAAGTTCTAGTCCACCCGCTGTATAACCCAGACATCGCTCGTTCGGTAATAGCCTAGGCTGACGTGCGCTTCCATTCTTTCTTTATGAATGCAAAAAATGGATAGCTTCGTGGATCGCAGCAATAGACGCATCTTTTTTTCGAGATGGTATCCGGAAATGCCAAAACGATAGGAAAAGTAGTGGCTAGCGATGAACAATACTTTGATTAATAAAAGTCTTACGATTTTTTCTTGAAATAAAGCTTGAGTTTTTTTCATAAAAATACGTGGTTTTCAATGCATACTCCCAATACTTCGCTATGAAACGTTTGAAGAAAGATAACCCGATTCCTACTTTTGATAGGCTATCCGACATATTGTTTTCGTGGATGCTCTTATAGATTAGCTGTGGATTTGCGGTGCTTGTGGTAACCCTGTTTGCCAAGACCATCCTAAATTTTATATACAATGCCTGCATAGGATTCTAATTTCAATAATAAACTCGACGTTTAGCTTCTTGGAAGTATTTTTTTATGTTCCACGGTAGTCTATTAACAGATGGTAGTTGACAGGAGCAGTGTTGATTCTAAGTTACTAAGCGGAATATTCAAGTCAAGTAACTGACATACATATTAAGCTTTCCTCGAATTATGTCAAGGACTTTTCCTAAGATTTTTTTAAGACCAATCTCTTGGTGAACCAACGCGATAAACTAAAATTTCTCGGTTTTTAAGAAAGAAAAATATGTCCTTTAGTCGAAGACATTACACGATGGTAAAATGTAAACATTTTTGCTATTAAACACGGATACTCATTGAAATACTCTGGTCAAATATTTAATAAATTTATTTTTTCTATCATTTCCAGTTAACACCACCGCCTCCAATTGTTTGTCCTCGCCATACCCAGAGCCAGTCTGTGATACTCTGGGCCATACCCACTCTAATGCGTGCACATTACTACAAAACCATCCTCAGGGTCAGGTGGCGTATTGGCGTGCCTGCCAAAACGATCGTTCGTCATCCTCCGCCTCACCCGTTTGTGGCATTAATGGAGTCACTTATCGTAGTGCCTCAGCTGCACGAGCTGATTATGTCCTCGTCGACTATTCAGGACGTTGTCGCGAAGTGGGCTTACTAGTCTCCGATATGGGCAGACGTTGTCGCTCTGTCAAATGTCCAGCTAATGTATCTAAACACTGTCGTCACATTGTTCCACCCGGTGCCTGTTGTCCTCTTTGTGCAGGTGGAGCTTTTCGCATTATCTACTCCAGAAAGCAATTGGATCGGGCCATGTATGCTTTAAGGGGGCAACAGAGTTCGCTATTGACCTTGCAGGGTGTACTACAACAATTGGATGGCCTGGTTCAGGTGAGCGAGTGCCAACTGACCGGATTTCTCACCATGGAGGTGGGCATCTTTGTGGCTTTGATACCTCATGTGGCGGCTAGACCCACACGCCTGCAGCTAGAGGCTTGTGCAAGGGAGGCGGAAAAGATATCGGCTTTGATAAATGCACAATCTCCCAGGATCACCACAAATTTGGCATTATCTAGCTTAACAGTTTCCCATATACTGGAGCCCTCACTGAATGCTGGAAGTATGGAAAAGGGTCCTACTAAATGGTTTTTAATCAGCCTGTTACTAATGGGATTTAGTTTTAGTTTTTAGATTTAAGAGGTTTTTGATGTGAAACATCTTTAATTGCGGTACGATGATTTTCTAGGGGGGGGTAAAATTCCATTTGAAAATAACGCATAACTAAGTTCCGTACTTACGTTCGGCACTCCAAAAGTACTGAACACAGGAAAGTTCCGTACACATGCAAGTACGGTAAATGCTTTGTAACGTACTGTACTCAAAACTCAAGTACCGTACCTTCATTGTAACGGACCGACCAAAAAAAATGAGTACTACACTATTTTGTGTTTAGTACGCGCGTGTGCAAAATATTTTTCAGTTAAGAAGGCGAAGTACAAAACGATTTTAATTTCGGACCCAAATTAAATTTCGTAAAAATATGGTAAGGCACTTAGCATGCCGATAGCTGATAAATCTACTTCGTAAATTAGCGATATAATGATTCGTCCGTCACAGTAGAGTGATTTAAAATATCTACAAGCAAACGGAACGATCCGAAACTAAAATCATTTAGTACTTCGCCACCTTAGCTAAAAAATATTTTGCTCGCACGCGTACTAAACACAAAATAGTTTAGAATTTATTTTTTTCGGACGGTCCTTTACTAAAGAGGTACCGAACTTGTATCTTACGTACAGTACGTAACGAAAAATTTACCGTACTTGCCAATGTACGCGAACCTTATTAACGTATAACGCGTAACGCATAACGCATATCGCTCACTGGTATACACCAAGCAATTGCCTGGCCAACCGTGGCTACTTGCCCATGGCTACTACAAGCAGTGTTGGAACGCAAGCAATCGCCTGGCCAACCGTGGCATTTCAATTAAATTTGGTAGTCGTAGTAGTTTAGCACAGGAAAGGGATCTGGGATTAGG
This sequence comes from Lordiphosa mommai, assembly GCA_018904225.1. Lineage (NCBI taxonomy): Eukaryota > Metazoa > Arthropoda > Insecta > Diptera > Drosophilidae > Lordiphosa > Lordiphosa mommai. Next base: position 198,603 of record JAEIFT010000214.1, read on the forward strand.
GATCAGAGATGTGAGATCTGGGATCACGGATTTGGGATAAGTGATCTTGGATAAGGGATCTCGGATCCGGGTTCAGAGGTCTGAGATGAGGGATCTGGGATCAGGTATTTGGGATCGGGGGTCTGGGATCTCGGATCTGGGATCATTGATCTGGGAATTGTGATGGGGGATCACGGGTCTGGGATATGTGATCTCGGCTAAGGGATCTGTGTTCGGGGATTTAGGATCAGGGATCAGTGATCTGGGATCTTGGATCAGGGATCTCGGATCAGGGATCCGGATTCAGAGGTCTGAGATGAGGGATCTGGGATCAGGTATTTGGGATGGGGGATCAGGGGTCTGGGATCTCGGATCTGGGACCAGTGGGATCAGGGATTTGGAATGGGGGATCAGGAATCAGAGATCTGGGATCAGGGATTTGGGAACAGGGATCAGTGATCTGGGATCACGGATCTCGGACCAGGGATGGGGGGATGTGGGATCAGGGATTTGGGATGGGGGATCAGTGGTCTGGGATCAGTAATCTGTGACAAGGGATTGGAGGATCAGGGATTTGGGATGGGGGAGCAGGGGTCTGAGTTCTCGGATTAGAGATCTGCGATTAGGGATCAGGAATGAGGGATCTCGGATCAGGGATCGGGGATCTGGGATGGGAGATCTGGGATCAGAAATCTGAGATCAGGGATGAGGGATTTGGGAGTATGGGATCTCGGATTAGTGATCAGGGATGGGGGGTCTGGGATCAGAGATCTGGCATCAGGGATCTGGCATTAGGGATCTGGCATCAGGGATCTGGGATCAGGGCTCTGGGATCGGGATTCCGGGATAAGAGATCTGGGATTTGGGACTAGAGATCAGGGATGAGGGATCTGGAATCGGGGATTAGAGATTTGGGATGGGGTATCAGGGGTCTGAGATCTCGGATCAGGGATCTGGGATGGGGGATCTGGGATCAGCAATCTGAGATCAGGGATGAGGGATCTGGGATTTGGGAGTCTGGGATCTCGGATTAGGGATCTGGGATGGGGGATCAGGGGTCTGGGATCAAGGATCTGGGATCAGGGCTCTGGGATCGGGATTCTGGGATCTGAGATCAGGGATTTGAGGGATCTGGAATCGGGGATTATGAATTTGGGATGGGGGATCAGGGGTCTGGGATCTGGGATGGGGGATCAGGGATTTGGGATAAGGGTTCTGGGATCAGGGATGGGGGATCTGGGATGGGGGATCTAGGATGGGGGATCTGGTATCGGGGATTTCGGATGGGGGATCAGGGATCTGGGATCTAAGGTCAGGGATCTGGGACACTGTTTTTTCAAGCCAGCCGTGGCATATTCACGGATTATACATAAACTATTTCAATTAACTTGTTTCACATCAAAGCCTCATTTTTTTTGTATTTTTTGTTTTGTAAATTTTTCTGATTTTTAGAATCAATCAAGTGAATTCTTGGTGCCAATTTTTTGTATTTTATAAGAAGTGCCTTTAATGGTTAGGAATTGATACCCTGTATTATGTGATATTAGCTAAATTAATTAATAACAATTAAGTTTATAGTTAGTATGAGATGGCTAGAGTAACCCAATGACTTTTGAAATGTGAGAGAAGAAGATTTTAAAATATGCCAAATATGTAAAATGTGGAAAAAAAAAACATTCTGACTCTTCTTCCTGCAATACATTTAATAGTCACCCTCCCCCTTGTCTCGTAGACCAAAGCAGCGTCCATTTAAGGCTAATAATATGGTACACCTAGTCTAAAATGTAATACTCACTAAAGAATCCAAATAAAATCTGACGAAAATGAAAAAAAGCAAAGCTTCATTTATTTAACCAATCCACAGAGAAACTTATGTATGTATGAAATCTACACATCCTAAGACGTTTCCATGGGCACCACCGGCTGCACACTTTCGGTTACAAGCAAATCCTTGATGTTGGTATGCAATATGGGTGTAGTTCCCTGCTTGAAACGATAGTCCAATTGACGTTGTCCCTTCTTATTTGCCAGCTCATAGTTGCGCAAATATTCCATGCTATCCTTTCGTATGACACACAAATCAATATTGGAGCCGGAACCCAAATCGTTGAACACACCCGAGGCAATGGCATCGCGTACCAACAGTTTACCCTGCTCCTCGGTCATATCAGGCTTCCAGCGACTTTCAAAAACGGACATGGCTGCCAGTGAACCTGAACCCATGGTGGCATAGGGCAATTTATCGGAACTGCCATGTGGATGAATGGAATAGATGTGTGGACCGGTTTTATCCACACCGCCCAAAACCAAGGCAGCGCTTATGTGGCCCTGATAGCGGAATAGCATTTGCTTAAGCATAACATTGGCGGCCACCACGCGGACTTGGCGCTCCGTGCTTAAGCGATGCAGCTCCAACTGAGAGGAAATCAAATCAGTGGTCATTTCCGTATCGGCGGCTGTGCCGGCACCACAGCAGCTGCAATGTAAATAAATATGAAAAACTGGTTTTCTTTTCAATATGTGGCCTTTACTTACTAAATATTTTTGGCCAAATAATGAATCTTGGCACAATTCTTATCCGACACTATGGGTCCCTCGGTAGCTCGTGTATCGGCTCCCAATATTACACCATCTTTGAATATAATACCCACTATGGTGGTGCCCGTTTTGGTTGTAGTTGGCGGCTTGAAGCCCCCTTGCAAAAGAGTCGCATTGCTGCCGGAAGAAGACTCAAATGAGAGGCAAGTCATTAGAGGGATGCCCTCAACTTACCGCTTGCAGTTATCAAAGTTAAAGCCAGCGCGTGGCATATCGCGTGCCATATCCAAATCCATTTCAAAGTATTATTATTTAATGTTATTTAAATGAAGAATTAAGGTTTTCTGCTTGTATTCGTTTTTGCCGTAGAGCGGAATGACAAACAAAATTGTGCGAGCTGTGACGTTTTATAACACTGTCATTTATGTGGCGTTGCCACCTGATTGTGAGCAATAGTGATGTGAGTTGAGAAAAATATCGACAAATAAACTATAAATAATCACGTAGAAATATTTTATTGTTTTGGGTTATAAAGTTATTAAAGATTTTATGTTTTCTTTGGGGGGTCATCTGGTTTAATGGGTTCGGAAAATCTATAAATTGTTACCTTAATGTGTCTAGAATGTGGAGGTACAGTGATTTTTCGATATTCGAAGAACCATAAGAATATCATAAAATTACAATTTCTCCTGGTTTCTGATATATTGAGGTCATTCAGCAGATAATTTTGATTAGCGATTACTGTTTTATAATTGCTAATTTTACATAGTATAATTTTAGGTGTCTTATTAAATAAGAAATAAGGTTTTCCAACATAAAAATGTCAATTTCCTAACACACCTAAAAATATACTATGTAAAATTAAAAAAAATTACATATACTAACGTAGTTTTCGAATACTAATCAGTAATCGAGTGTCTTTGGTGAATAGGCCCATTATAAAGATAAAGCAGTTAGAAGGGAAGGTGTTATATATAGTTTTAATTGTATTGAACATTACATTTTGAAATTTAAAACGCGTTTATCTCAAAACCATGTTTTCCCAACTTTTCTCCATTATATCTCAAAAACGGCTTAGCCGATTTACTACAAATTTAAAGGGACTTCTCATTAGTGGACAATTACCATTTATTTTAAAATTTATATTTATTTTGTACCAAAAAGTTTACCATAAATACCTTCAATTCAGACTTTTATGTTCTAAAGTCTGTCAAAAAAAAAATTTTCAAGGTTTTTCGTGTATTTATTTAACAGATTAAAACCCTACCGGTTTTTTGTTTCAAGTGGGCGTCCTTTTTTTCGAGGCGGGTGTCTTCAGACCACAATAACTTGGGTTCTACTGAATATTTTTAGCTAAAAATTTAACTGAATACTCTTGCAATAAGTTTAAATAAATGGTTAAGAGTTCAAAGTCCTATCTCTACATTGGTTATTGCAAAAAGATCTCGAAAAATGCTTAAAAATCTGGGTGTCAAACCAGAGGACCCCCGTAAGGGCAAAATAAACTCCCAAATAATAACTTTGCTTTCCATAGTAAATTGAAAAAAAAAACAGATAGTTTTTCTCCAATATGTTTTGAACGCCTTGGGGAAGAGTCTCCGAACGAAACATCGTAACGCGTATTACGAGTAGAGATGCGCGAGTGAGCGTTTTCTCTATCTTGTAACGTACGATTCACGAAATAAAAATATAATTGATTTTGATTTGGTGAACAGCTGATTGGTTACAGTGAGAAGCGCTGTAAAACGTAACCCTAGGTTCTGAGAGTCGCAAAGACGCCGAAATAATGTGTAAACCCAATTTTTGTCAGCCTCTTAAATAATAGTTCAATTAGCAGAGCATGTAGTTTCACGAAGTTCACAGCTTCTACAATCAGACGTCAAGTTTGCGGCATAATTTTCTTCGCAAGAATTCATCCACGACTAGTCAACGAATGATCACGTTAAATCAATAGTCAAAAACCCTCACGATTTTCTGGGCCACACTGCGCATTTTGTATGGAGCGGCAGTGAACAGCTGTCGGATTAATCAAAATCAAAAGCAAATCACTTTCAGGAATCCCTCTAATATTATTAATCAAATATAATAGAACAAAATTTCCTGAATTCAGCATGACACGCACGAAGCACTCGTGGATCACGAATACACACGCACGAAAGTCTGTGTTTTCTCACGATCACGTCGTGATATACCGTGACACGCTTAAAATCACGTCACTTCGTACCTCTAATTACGAGTACAAATTTTGTGATAAAACAAAAGTCTTTAATAAGAGTTATTTAGTGATTTTTTATATAAGTTTTCAAAAACTGTTATTACATGACTTTTTTAATAAAAGTCTTTCGATAACTGTTATTTTCCGAGTTATTAAATAAAAGGCTTTAATAACAATTATTCATGGAGTTAAAAAATAAAATTATTTGTGCGGATCAAAAAAAAAAATTTCCTAAAAACTATTATTTAAAATGTAATAATATAAATATAAATACTGGTATAAATACCTGACCTGAGCCAGAATGCTCCCGTCGGACTTATACTAACATATTTTAAATAGCTCACAATAAAAACGTTGCTCGTTGATATAAATACTTACCTAATTTTTTAAATACATTTTTAAAGGGATTCTTTTTCATCTTGCATGATCAATTGTAACGCCTAAAATCGTGTGTGCCGCGAAACGCTCCTGGAATGGTGTGCGTGAGTCGTGCTTACAGAGATTTTCAATTTGCTCACGCGCGCACCTATATTCTTTGCGTGAGTGATCCATACCGATAGTTTCATTTTAGATAGGTCCACCTCTAACATTTAAGCGTTGCCACTTCATTTCATGTTGCCCCGACTGCAAAACATATGCTCATTGCGAATCCCTGGTGAATAAAATAAATTGCAATGGCTGCGGCAACAAAATTACATAAAACAACTTGGTGTGCGTTTAGAAACCTGCAACAATTCCGCACAAAAGGTAAGTTCAATGAAAAACATGCGTTTTCATTGAAAACACATCACCACACTCACTTTTCATCAGGCCGGCGCTATCTCGCCTCTTGGAGTCTTGTCTTGTCCCAGTGCTGTACAACTGGCTGGAAAATAGCTAGAAATTTATAATCTCTTTAGCTATTCATCCCTAAGTGCGCTTTGATTTAAATCTTGTAATTTTCATTTCCAGCCAACTTCAGCGCCAGTTCCGCTTCCATTACTTCACGCAATGAACTCTTTAACCAAGAGCAACGTCGTCAACGCGAAGCTGTGGGCCGCATTGATAAAATCGAAGTTCGCTATTTGGGATTGCCCGAGGATGTGACGCTGGTGATGAACAATCACATCTCTACGCCCTTTAATTGTGCCCAACATTTGAGTGAGGGTCACTGTAAACGTTCAGCTTTGGCCCTAATCGATGGTAGTGTACCTTGGGATATGCATCGACCACTGCAGGAATCGTGTACTCTACAATTGTTGAATTTTAATGTGTCTGAGCCGCATGTGGTTAATAAGTGAGTTGTAGTATGAAAGGGTACATGTTGAATTAATGTTAACCAATTGATTTTTATTTGTCTTTTAGAGCCTTTTGGAGAACCTGCAGTTTTATGTTGGGAGCAGCCTTAACTCGAGCCTTTAAACCAGAGGCAAATCTACAATTACACAGCTTTCCATCACCAAATAGTAAGTGTTTGAGAGCTTGGACATACAAGTATAGCCTTTTACAAGAAGTAAACCGAACTGACGGGGAAGTACGACATTTCTTATTCCAATTTTCCCTTCTTATTCCATCTTTTAGTCAAATCGGGCAGCTTTGTGCATGACATTGTTTTGGGCACCCAAAATTGGCAACCCACAAAAGCGGAATTACGTGCCATTTCGGCCGAAATGGTCAAATTGGCCGCCCAGGATCTAAACATTGAACGTCTGGAGGTTCAGCAAGATTTGGCCCAGGAAATGTTTAAAGATTCACGCTTTAAAAGCGAGCAATTGCCCAGCATAGCGCAACAAAATCAAGGACATGTGACTCTATATCGTTTGGGTGATCACATAGACATCTCACGTGGTCCCATGGTGGCCTCTACCCGGTTTCTGGGTAAATGCACTATCGGAGCGGCACACAAAGTGGCCGAAGAGGGTTCAACGGGTGCCTTCTATCGTATCCAAGGCGTGGCTTTGCCCAGCGGTTTTATGTTGAATCATTTTGCTTATGGTCTGTTGGAGCAGCGGGCACAGAAATTGGTAAGTGCTGCACTTAATTGTTGTTAAACTGAATATGAACATTTAATTTGTCCGTCAGAATTCCGCTCGTCTGCCCCATGAACCCTTCGAGGAGCCACAACAAATGCAATTATCGTAAATTCTTTAATTCTTTTTATAGTTTATGCCCATAAGAGTTGTTACAGCATTAAAGAAAGAAAACTAAAACAAAGGTTAGGTTTGTATTTATCAAATAATATCGAAACGAATTTCGGTTCCGGTAAGTACCGAAATGAAGGTTATCCGGTTTTTTTTTTAAGTATATCGATACATACAAATATATTTTTAAAGATTTAAAGAATTAAATTGTTAAAGATTTCCCATAAACTTAATGAATTAATAATAACCGGATCGAGTTCAAACGTTTTGCTTGTTCTCATTAGATAAAAAACACAAGATAAAGCTTCTCTTTTTCCAATAAATAAACTAATATAAGGTCACCTGCCCAAACAAGAGAAATTAATAAAATTGTAATAATGGTTTGTGTGACCTTTTTTGATTTTTATCAAACCTGGCGCCTGCCAAAAATCATTTCATAGAAATTAATAATATAATTTAGACATCTACGCTTCCGCAAGATCAATCGTCTATAAAAGATTATTCTTCAAACACTGGACGATCCTACTTAATTGTTAACTATTGATTATTATAACCTGGGTGTCAAACCGAACCCCAACCGGAACCGTATACCGAAAAGAACCGATTAAAACTCAGACTAAACTATTTTGTGAGAGCCTTTATTTCGGAACCTTTATTTTCGGAACCAGAATGACCGAAAAGAACCGAAATCTTGTACCGGTACAGTTTCGGTACAGAGTTATTTTTTCAGTCTTGTCAGTTTTATTGCTTCAATCAGGAATTTCAGGGTAAAACGCTTATGAAATTAAGAAATTTGGTTCAATAAATTCCAAATATTATTAATTTATCCTTTATTCATTTTTCTTATTTTCCTTATTTTTTTGCATTTACAAAGTAAACGAATTAATAATTGGACCAAATGGGCTGTTAGGTTAACAGCAGGGTTAAATTGTGATCAGTCTAACATCTAATTTCCGGGGTAAAGTTTATTATGTTTAATTTTCCTTCGTTATATCAACGTTCTGTTGTGTGGATCGCGACTGGTTCAATTATTTCTTAAAATTTTTAAATTATTCCGGTTCATACCGGTACGTATCGGTATACCGAAATAAAAACCAAGGTACCGATACGGAACCAAATACCGAAATAAACTAGAACATTAGTTTCGGTACGTACCAGAACCGGAACCGAAATTCGATTCGGTTTGATTCCCTGATTATAACCGGAATGAGTACTAACTTTTTAAAAAATCAGAAATTTCTTAAATCCGTGTTTAGGTGATATCTTAGTAAGCATTTTCTTTTATTTTTATTATATACTTTTTATACTCTGTAAACTCTTTTGTACCGAAAATTAGCGCAGTAATTTAGACCCTCGACCCGGCTGAACATCTACAATAAACCCATGACAAGGTCGCTAACTATCAACTAGAATCTTTTATATTAAAAATCTGTACTCAGATAAGATAATATATAAATAGAAACACTTTTAAACAGCTTTGAAAACTAATTGCTTATAAATATCGTCCTTATTTATATGAAGTAAATTTGTTTCTTGTTTTTTATACCCTTGCAGAGGGTATATTAAAATTGTCACGATGTTTGTAACGCATAGAAGGAAGCATTTCCGACCACATAAAGTATAAATATTCTTGATCAGCATGACGAGCTGAGTTCATTTCCGTCTGTCCGGTCCGTCTGTCCGTCCGTCCGTCCGTCTGTCCGTCTGTTTCTATGCTATCTCCTCCCTCAGTTTTAAAGCTATCTTGACCAAACTTTGCAAAAAGTCTTAAAATGCAAATACGCTGCACATTTGTCGGTTTCGGCCGGATCGGATGACTATATCATATAGCTGCCATAGTAACGATCGGTCCAAAAACTAGTTCTAGTGGGAAAAACTTTTTTGTTTTCCATCGTAGCGTCACCAATCGCGGTATATATTAGTTTTATATGCTTCCACACAATTCTGGAAAAATTTATCAAAATCGGTGGACAATACCATATAGCTGCCATATAAACGGTCGTTCGAAAAACTAGTTCTAGTGAGAAAAACTTTTATGTTATCAATGGCAGCGCCTTTCAAAAACTGCAAGGGTATTTTAGCCTTTTATTTTATTTTTTTTTGGGACCATCGTGCCATGCTTGCATACCGTCCCAATAAAACTGAGGGACGGAGGCAAAGAACGTATTTGTATACCATCAACTGAAGTCAAGCGTGTTCCCGTAAAGGCGTTCTGCATAGACCGGAACATATGTTAGTCTGATGGTGCAAGGTCTGGACTATAAGTCTGGTGGCTTAGGTCTTCCCATCCGATACTATTGAGATAGGTTTATAGCAGTTTTGAGACATGCGATTGGCCGATTTTGGGCAAATTGCTTCCATCGAAAGCTTTATTCTTGGGTTTGGCACGGTTCTTGGTCCAAAATTGCCTCCAATTCGGCAACCAAAATGGTTGGTGGCCTTTTCTTCGCGGCTTTGTCACCGCCTTTGAATTTTTTGAACTAGTACTCAGAGGTTGAAATAAATGGAGCAAGCTCTCCGTAAGCCCTACCTGCACACACAACAGTATGAACCATGGTGGAATTATATAAGGTGAGGTCAGTAAGGTTGGCTGTCTCTCTTTGGGGTACCAGTCGAATGGTGAAAAACAGTCAGTAGCAAAGCAAATGTCAATGTTGAAGGTATTATTAGAAACACCTAAGCAGGCGTTGTGCCGTAGTGAAATTGGTACTGGTACCCCTCTCGCATGTTGAATTTCTGATGACTCTACCTTATATAATTATACCATGGTATGAACAATATTATTATTTTTTAGAGAGCAAATATTTTTTGTAATATTTCAGAGAGCAAAAGTCAATGCCTACTGTCTCTCTATAAGGACTTTTATCTAAATAAAACATGCAAAAGAAATATCCAAAGAAGAAAAGTTAAGTTTGCGGGACTTTCCATTCGAATATCTCGAATTGGGATATGAACAAATGTTAAATTTGTTTACATTAGTTAAATTTAATTGTTGCCCTATTAAAATGTGATAAAAAAAAAGTTTCAAAAACTTTAAAATTTTTGTATGACAATTCACGATTATTGGATTTCTACAATATATAAAATCTTACGGAAAGACAGACTGACAGACCTTTGAAGTTGTTACACGGTTGTGCTTGCTTTTTCATGTGCCTATAGCTTCAGCCACCTTAAACGCTTTCATTATCCGATCGTTCAATATAAAAGTTGCTTTAAAGTCAGATTTTTGATATGTTTATTGCTTTTTATTTATTAGCTAAAATCTATTTCTGATTTTAGTATATTTAAAAATAATTTTAACAATTTGATTTTTAAGATGTATTTACAGTTTACAGTCAATGAAGTAATAACAAACTTAGTTACGAAGACATTATTGGCATTATTTTGTATAAACATTCAAATCAATGAAATTGTATAGAAATGGGGGCGTTCAGCAGAACAGCTTGATACCTGATTCTAAGGTAATTTATATGGCCTCCTTTTTGGGACAAATTTCAAATGATTTTATCAGTGAATATTTTAGTTTGTGACATTTTGAACGACACCTAAAAGTAGGCCAAGTAAAAAATGGAATTTCCTTAGGCTGATCACTGATCAAGTGGCTCCCATTAACAATTAATGGCAGTGTTCAGCAGAAGAAATTGCTCACTGATCAATGATATATTTCATGGTATTTTACTTCCTCTTTTGTTTAATATGATATTTACATGAAGCCTTTCCAAATGTCAATTTTAACAAGACCTCCTAAAAGTATGCTATTACACTGATCGGTGATTAAGTGTCTCTGCTGAACGCGCCCAATGCTTTTGCTTAAATTTAAATCAGAATTAAATTGTTTATTCTTAAATCTAAAGCTTGATTTTTGATCCACAATTGGAGATTCTAAATAACATTTCATAAAACACAAATGGTAATTCCTATGACTGAGATTCCTAACCTAACCCCCCTCACTCTCTCGATCTCTTAAAAATTCCTAAACAAACCCTCTAGATCATGCTCATTCATTGCAATTATTAACATTATTAAACCACCCATAAGTATGCCACAGATTTGTATTAGTATACCCTTCCAATCCTTGGCCAATTCGGGATTATGTGCCACACTCATGGTGGGCACCAAATCGGCAAAAGCTATATAAAGAAAAGAACCCGCTGTGGCAGCATAAATCCACTGAGTCATGCCATCACCCATACCAGCAATGTACAAACCAATTGCCATGCCCACAAAACTAAGAACTGAACTAATAATATTCATATAAACTGCCCGACGTATGGAGACACCCGTTTGCAGAAGTAAAGCAAAATCGCCCAGCTCATGGGGCAATTCATGACAAAGGACAGCAAAAGCTGTGGCCAAACCCGTCACCGGATCACTGGCAAAGGCAGCTCCAATGGCCAAACCATCGGTGAGATTGTGTAGACCATCTCCAATAATAACCATAAAGGCAATTGGTGTCAAAGGACGTTCAGGAGATTTCTCATCCAATTTAGTTTCCTGCAGCATAATATTCAGTTCACGGGGAGCAGGCAAACTAGCATCTGGGTGTGCATGGGAATGACCGTGTCCATTGTGACTGTGACCATGACTTGATTGGTTTCCTTTTATCAGCGGCAACAGATTCTCCAGCATATACATAAATAAAGCAGCCAAAAATGTGCAACCACACAACAGGGCTGCCTCGTTGCTATGCTTATGATTCGAGTCCACAGAAGCATCCAAAGCCTGCTCATGTTTCTCCTCTTTGAATAAAGCATGTGGCAATAAATGCATTAACGCATCACCAGCCAAAGTGCCCACAGCTATGGCCACCAGAAATTTCAAAATTTCCTGATAAGCCACCGACTTCATTAAGGGAACAAGTAAAATGCCCAGTAAACCGCAAGCCGAGAGCAACAACATGGTTATGCTGGCATAGATCCAAGCTGTAATTAATAGAAATTTATCCTAAGCTTTTATTTAACTTTATTTTTTGTAAACTTACCATTCCATATCTTCTGCTTTTTATCCTGTTTTTCAATTACTCTCGGTGCTGGTTGCACGCACACTCCATTGTCTATTTGAGCCAACAAAGCGGGACATAGTTTCATAAAAGCATTTGGCGTAATCCGCACCGAATTAATAAACATATTGTATTCCTCTTCAGAGTTATGATTGGTAATAGCCGCCTCGTTTTTGATTACCCTACGATATAGATTATTCTTGTGCAGATCATTGTGATCTACCAGCAGAGAGAGCAGGGATTTGGGTGACAGGCAAGCAGCTGCTGGCAATAGGGTACCATCCAGGGCCACTGAAATGAGATAATAATATGGAAATTTATGTCAGTAAAATACAATTTTCTTAGATTTTTATTCGTCTCTTTTAAACTAATTTGCGGCTCAAACCGGTTCAAAAGTGGTTCATAGCAGGACTTTTGAAGCGTTCAGGTTCGTACCCGGAATTCCGACTTTTCGTTTTTAGTGTAAACCAAACCTGGAACCAAACCTCTCTTGGTAAAATAGTTGAACCTGAACCTGTTTCGATGCAAAATTTTCGGTTCGGTTCAACAAAACCTAAGTCTTACTTAAACGGTCTGTTACCAGTCTAACATTTTTTTTTAACGTCAAAGAAGTAGAATGGATTTAAAAACAGGGAATAATAACGTAACCGGAACCGTTAACCGAAATAATCCGTTTTAAGCCAGGTACCGGCATCGAAACCGGAACTGATATCAACATTTTTTTGGGAATCGAAAACCGTTAACCGTTATAATAGAAACTGAAAAAACCGGAACCATACCGACACGCTATTACCGGTATTTTTCGGTTTCTTATTTTTTATTTAATTGAGTTATGATTATTAAAAATATATATTTCAACTGGCAAAATAGCAATATATACATTTAGAAAAGACTTAGTCCTTAAAGAATATCTTGAATCATATTCGCTTTTTAAGATATAAAAGGTATAGAAAAAAATGTATAAAAACCGGAAAAACTTTTCTTTGGTAAATATTATCCCTCTAATTAAATGTAAAGGATTTCTTAGACTTAAAAATATCCACCTAAGAATATAAAACTGTTAGAGAAATGATAATATAATTTTTAGAAATGAAGTATCTGGTTTTTAATCAAATTTCGCCCTTAAAAAAATATGTTTTAATATTTCGAAAAATGTAATGTATGAAAAAGCTAACGCAGATTTTATGTTTCAATTTTTTTTAGAGCTGATATACCCCTTTAAGTTTTTAATTTTACCAGCGTATTATGAGCTACATTGGACCATAGTCTTATAGTATGGGTTCAAATCTATCCAAATCGCTAACGATCTCTATTTTTAACGGAGATATGAAAGATTTCCAAATTTTTTTTAAAATTATAGTTATACCGGTACGTACCGTTATAACGAAATTAAAATCTGAGTACCGTATCGCAACCGAAAACCGAAATAAATTGAAAACCAAAATAGAACCTTTAACCGATATTCTCATTTCGGTACGTACCGGAAACGATATTCGTTTCGGGATAAATCCCTGGTTCAAGGAAACAAAAATACAGAAACAAATAAATTGCTTTTCTCTTTAAATTGAACCAAGGTTCCGGTGCTTCGAAAAAAATATTTGAGTGAAAATTTCACACTATGTTCATGTCGATCAGGAAAGAATCATAGACTGTGTGCCAAGTCGGTGAATTGGTTCAAAAGCAGTTTAAGCCGGTTCAGAGACATATCTCAGAAACCACTTAAACGATCTTCATAAAATTTTTAAAGTTTGTTTATGTCGATCAAGAAAGATCGCTATGTCGCAAGTCAGTAAACCGGTTTAAAAGCGTTTTTAGCCGGTTCAAAAGTGGCTAAAAGCCATATTTCTGAAACCACTAAATCTATCTTCATAATCTTTTTTTATGGTATGTTAATGTTGATCAGGAAAGAGTCGAAGGATATCTCCAAAATCTGTGAACCGGTTCGAAAGCTTTTTAAACCGATTTAAAAGTGGTGTACGGTTATTTCTCAGAAATTATTAAAGCTAGGATCTTGAAATTTGGTGTATAGATATTTTCCAGTGTAAAGCGCGTTCCGTTCCAGTTTGAGGAAAATGATTCCAAACCCGTTTAAATTTGATTAAAAAATCTCTTATAACGGTAACAAAGCTTTCTAAATTTCAACACAGTTTTAAGGGACCCGAGCAACGGCTAGTAATAAATATAATATATAAATATAGCTAGTTATAAATAAAGTTTCGTCAACTTTTTATTATAATCAACTAAAGAAAAGTACAATTTTAATTGTAGAATTAATAACGATCGCCTTTTGAAGCTTATTCATATTATTGCATTAATATTTTTATAGCCTATCTCACGAATATTTATTCATCTACTTAACGAACTATGACGAAAAGTTGAATTCAAAAATAGTAACAAATCTTGATAAAGATAGTTCACAATTTGTATGTGTGTGTGTACATGTACATATTTATTGTACAACGACTTATGAGCGATTATTTCAAGCACGTACATAAATAAACAGTTTGGGTCTGTCGAATTTTAGTCAAATTGTTGACCTTTCTTACTTTTCAAGTGGCGTAACTAGAGCGAGTCACAAAAGACAGTTAACTCCAAAGTCCACAATAGATCGATTTATCTGAACCAGATTTTTATACAGATTTTTATAAATGCAACAAGAGTATATTAAGCTTAAACCTAGCCAATAGTTTTCCCTTTATTGTCGGAACAAAAAAACAAAAATACAAAAATTTTAGGACTGTTTTAATCCTTCGTAATTGTTTTAAGTACAATCAAGTTTGTCTCGTACTTGAAATTTTAATCCGAAGTCCTGGACCACATAAATTTGATCTAACTTAATGACTAATGTCGGCTAAATAATATGTTTTCTTAAACCAATTGCAACGTGTAAATATATCGAAAAAAACAAGCTATACTTTTGTTTAAGTAAACCGAACCTAAAGATTCCTCGCGGGTTCAAACTTCTAAACCGAACCTCCTCCAAAATTTTAGAGTTTTGCAGCCTTGGTAAAAAATGCTTAACCGACACCGTGCTATAAATGTTAAATGTAGACCCAGAAAAAATGCCATCCTATATTTGGGTATGGTATTTGGGTATGACCGTGGTTAAATTTAGATCGTTTCATTCTTAAAATTTTCACGTAATTCTGCTCTTAATACACTTGCAAAGTGTATATTTGTATAGTGTGTATAGTGTATATTTTGCCCAGTAGTTTGTAACGCATAGAAATATTTATTTTCGACCCCATAAACTATATATATTCGTGATCAGGACGACGAGCTGAGTTTATTTACACCTGTCCGTCTGTCTGTCTGTTTCTACGCGAACTAGTCCCTCAGTTTTAAAGCTATCAAGCTGAAATGTTGCACAGAGTCTTCTTTTCACTGCACGCAACTAATATGTCGGAACCGGCCGGATCGGATGACTATATCTTATAGCTGCCATAAGAACGATCGTTCGGAAAATAAGTCTTAGTGAGAAAAACTTTTTTATTTTCCATCGTAGCGTCGCTAATCTAGGTATTACTTTGAGATGCTTCCACAGAATTCTGGAAAAATTGATTAAAATAGAATGACTATAGCATATAGCTACCATAGGACAGGTTGGTCGGAAAATGTGTGGTATTAAAAAATTCGATTACTTTGAACCTTACCTAGTTCCGAATTTTTATTTACTTTCTCAAAAGGTAATGACCAGGTACTTTGATTTTAATGAGAATTATGGTCTCGGTCACACCAGCAAAAAGCTTGTTGACAACATTTTTACAGAATGACAAATTCTAAGGGACTTAAGACCAGCGGGATCAATCAAAAGGTATCCCAGTTTAGGCCTCGAAAACTAATAATCAGAAACTGTTTCTAATCTAATTCAATCTGATCCTGCTAAGATCAGAGGCAGAATTCCCGTTTCCGAATTTGGTCGATTTGGTGAAGGTTGTTATTTTAAAGAAACGATTAGACAATTTGGTTTATATATTTTTAAAACATGAAGATGAGAAAACGGCCCTGCACAACATTATCATTCAATGAGTAAACGATGTGCAATGTAAAAAGTTAATGTACAACCATTCTCCTATCTCCGGCCCAGTTGAAAGAATTTTTTGAATCCTAGATGAATATATAAGAAAATAGCCACAAATAACCTCAAAGTGTTAAATATTTAATATTCTTCCTGGATAACGGGTAAAGCTTTAGAGTATGCGTTTTAAAATTTTCGATTTGATTACTATACAGAAATATAATTAATTCTTTAAAGGGATTATTTCGAAAGTACCTTTACCTAGGTACTGAAAAATCTGTTTACCTTTTACCTTAACTAGGTAAAAATATTGCGTACCTTTCCAAACACTGCATTTCTTTCTGGTCATTTAAGATAGTATAATGTAAGTGCACCCAGATGACTAATCTTCTCATATTGGTTTCATAGAAACGACCGTTCAAATTAAAGTTTTGTTTTAGTGAAGGTTGTTGCTAGCTGCTACCCGAACCTTCAAGATTTTTGTGGAATTTGCACATTCGCTGATGTAGTCATGGTATTTGTTCTTTGTTAAATAACTCAGGTTGATTTTTCTGGTTGTAATGATCTCAATTGTATTTCGTATTGTGTTAAACTTTTATGGCTCACGTATTTTAACTGTTTGTATACTTAACAATTAACGGTAAATCTCGATTCGAGTGAAAAACATGTACATCAACAACCGTTATGGCATGTGTGTGTGTTTTTGTTATTCCCACAGAATTTCCGCATGCTCTTATCATAATCTGTGTTTATTATCCCACCTTGGTGACAATGTGAGGGAGATGCCTTTTTTGTTTGCTACCTGTTTGCTTTGACTTAAATTTATTAGCTAATCTTTGCAGCAGGCAAAAGGCGGAACTTTATATCAAACATAATTGAATTGAATTGAATTGGAGGGAATACACGTGCCGCTTCTTGCCTTTGACAATTTGCAATTGAAAATAAAGTGCAACCTTTCATTTCAAGTGCTTACATATTTAGATTCAAATGAAATTGTCCATCAACAATAACAAAATTATGACGAAAATAATTTTAAATGCCTACGAGGGCTGACCCATAATTAGGCGGCCTAACGGGGAACAAATATTGTTATCAGAATGATCTTCAATTCCATTTCCGCGAACATTTGTTGTTTTTTTGGACTCTAAATCAGAAATGGTATTGAGAATAAGGTTGTTTTTCTTTAATACAACCAAAATCCCATTTTCACTTATGGAACAATTTTGGGATTTTAAGACACATCTAGCTCAAAACCGCTATTAAAGCGTAAAATTTTTGCGAAAGTGAAAAAGGGAGCACGGCTGATAGATTTTTTTTTAGCTCGACATACTTTTTCCGAGGGTATAGGACACCTGTGGGAAAAATTGCCCAGCTCTTCAATTTCTCCTAACTGCAGACTCGAGCTTTTTATTGTTGGAAAATCTTGTACCATGCCATTTTTTCAAGGTTGAGAAAATAAATTATTTAAAGAAGGTGAAGTCTGAGGAATAAGGTGGGTTGTGGGAGTCAATAGGACCTCAATTTATTGAATTTGGCTATCACTAGGCATTCTCTTGATGCTCGTTTTACTTTGTTTTCGTCACTCTAAGGCTCTTATAAGATTACATAATACTAGCCGTTATTTAAATATCTTTTTATCGTTGGAGAAAATACATTTCACGTGCGACAAAATACTGAAGCCATAACCTCTTTTGCGAATGGAACTATCTTTGGTTCTTTGCAGCGGATTTTTCCTTATTTAATCTAATATATTTGACTGTTCCTTTGACTCACTTGTATAATAATTGACCCATGTTTCGTAAATATTTCTAAACAAGATTCTCTATAATTCTGTTGGTCTCTCACTTGTTCTTATATGTTGTTGTGCCTTTTTCTGAAATCTAGGCTGCTTCCTATAAACTAATAGGCTGGTCATAAAAAATACAGAAAACAAAGTTAGTTTAGAAAACCTTAAAGATTTTGTTTCTATTTAATCCTCGTATGCCAGGATGAATGTGTCGAAGAGGCAGAAAAAAAAAACAAAAAGGCTTGCTCAATTTCCAAAAAAGTTCTTTAAAATCCCATTTACACTGGCCTACTAGGATAAAATTCAATTTGAAAATATGCAAAATCATCTGTGTAATTATAAAGACACAAATTAAAAATTAATTTTGAGTGAAACCTCTGGTCAAAAGGAATATACACTGGAAGGGTATAAAAACTTAGCAAAGAATTAAAAACTGATAAATAAAGAACATGTGAGTGAGCATCTGAATAACTGAACAAAACAGAGCAATTATACACTGATTTTTGTTCATTCACTTATGAACAACCCAACAGCATTATGATACTGAAACAACTAAGGCGGACTGAACAACTGAACAAAGTCTGTCGCCTTGTTTACTTACTACATTGAGAAAAACGTAGAATGAAAAATTTAAGTATGAATTATTTTTAAAAAATAGTTTCGTTCTTCAATTAAGAATTTTTTTCTTGCAAGTTAGCTAAATTCTTTCTCGATTTGGTATGATTGGTAAATGATTGTGCTTCAAATTAAAACCGTTGGACTTTATATGCAAAATGACACAAATATGCTGGGTTACTAAATAGATCAGATGTTAACAGTTAAGCGATTTAAAACTGACTATCAAATTTTTATTCTTACCGTATACCTGGAGAGCTATTGATTCAGGAATGGGTGATCTAGAATTTGTGTTATTTTAAGCTTTTAATTAAGCTCTGTTTTGAGTCTGAGAAGCTCTTCAATTAAGGTATAACTCTTGAGTTATCAAGAAAGTTACTGGTTCGTAACAGATTTTTATACTTAAATCAAGAAATTTATTTCTTGTATTTTCATTCTTACCGTATACCTGGAGAGCTATTAATTCAGGAATGGGAGATCTAGAATTTCACCTATTTTAAGCTCTTAATTGAAATTACTCAAGCTTGGTTTTCAGTCTAACACGGTCTTCATTTAAGAAATTTTCTACTTGAAATGAGAATTTTTCGTACTTAGATCAAATAATAAAACTCTTGAATCAAGAAATACATGATTTTACTTGAATCAAGAATTTTCATTCTTGTAAAACTATTGGATCATAAAAAATACGTGATTATACACTCAGGAAAAATCCTATATTTAGGTATGACCGTAATTAAGTTAAGATCGATTCGTTCTTAAAATCTTAACGTTATTTTGATCTTGTTTTATTGCAGTATGTATAAATCTATTATAAATTAAATAACAACAGAGTTAGAGTCAATAACAATCATATTGAAGTATCCATAAAGATGTAATTTGAAATGAGAATTTTATTCTCAGAATTGGAAATTCCGAACTTAGTCAGCTTTTGAGATCGTATGTACTTGAATTTCCCCTGTTTAAGTACGGAATTCTTGATTTTTATCCTGAGAGTACTTGAATCAAGAATTTTCATTCTTACCGTAAATACTGATATTGAATTCAAGTACAAAACTCTACTATTTTTCATTTTTAAAAGCTGACTGAAAAGATCCTGTAAACAACATTGAATTGTCACATTTTAAGCTTCACCTTTTAAGGGTTGCCGCTTTCTGTAAAAAACTAGAATTTTTACACATCAGACCGACTAATTATTGAACACCCCTCGTAGCTTATAATTGTTGTTGAAGTTAGATTCATTGTTGCAGTCTAGCTTTAATTAAGGTGAGATATTTTTTGTTGTTTTGTATGACTTTGTTGACAGTTTTCTGGATCTGTTTATCTGTTAGCTAATCCCTTTATGACCAGTCAAGTTAATGGTATTTACTTAAGGCTTTCATTAAACACTCTGTTTTTGCGTCTTACCGCTACTTTCTCTGGGATGACGATGCTTGGGATCGTGTATTTCCAAGAATTCTGGTGGAGCTGAACTGGAACTGTCCAACTGTACATCATCTTCGGTAGCATTCACTTTAGTCTGCTGCTCGAAATCGCTGGCATTCACTTTGGTCTCATTATAGCCCTCAGGACGATGCTCTTCAATTGTATGCGAAGGATCAAATTCGATTTGTCCCAATCCCAAACTGTACATTAAATGCTCAAGACCCTGAAATGTAAATAAATCAAAAATGAATGAAAATATCTGAAATGCAAAACAGCTGACAACTGTTAACAATTGTGTTGATTAATACCTTTAAAAAAAAAAGATGATTATCATGTTAATCTTCTAAGCATTGTCCCATTTTGCACAAGCCCCACTTAACAATCAAACTCAATTTGCACTTTCTCGCACTTTTCACACATTTGCAATAATAATGATTCCTCCCGCTTCTGGGTCACGTGTTAAGCGTGGACGCTCGGGAATCTCTCATAGATAATTGCCTGATTTACTTGTCAACGTAGAAAAACAATTATATTTACATATGTAATGGATAAGGGTTGGTTGGGGAAATGTCTAATTGCCTTGACGGCGACTGTCTATTATGGTGGGCGTGTGATTGATGTGGAAGGTTACAGATTCCTCAATCAAGATTTGATATGATAAACACAAGAAAGTCATATCATACACGCGTTTAGACCATTAAAATCAACAAAAAAATTTAAACCCCCTCTTTGGATTACGTGCCCCACACAATCTCAGAATCAGGTTTTTACTTTCATTCAGCAAATTGGGTTTTCTGTGCCAAGTACAACAACAACCCCAACAACAACAACGTAGGAATTCAATTGAAATTTAAATAAAACTTTTATAGAACTTCAAGACAAAGTCTCGTTTTGTGGTGACACGCGTACGATTTCAAACTTTTGCATAGTTAGTAAGCTCAATGCGTAGGCTAGCGCTAAAAAAAAGTGTTGCTATGATTGAAAACTATTTCGACAAAAAGATACCCCGTTTTCTCTAAAAGGTACAAAGAAAACGATGCATAGTGAATGCCATTTTTTGCATCGGTTACCTTGAAAAGCCTTAAAACATCAGCGGAAACTATATTCATACTTCTCGGAGGAAGTAGATGTGTCTTTTAAAGACTATACTATCAAAATAGAGTGTAGAGGTACTATAGTAAAATCAAAATTGTTTTCAGATATAGGCTGTAATCTTTCAAATTTTTGCAGAAGGTTTGGTCCGTCTTAAGGTCTGAGGATTGGTTCCTAAACTTATCGAACCTAATATGTTTTGTGAACTCATTCATTTATAAAAAATTTAATAATTTTTGACTCTATTTTCAGTGAAATTAAACAAAACGGTAAATAATGGGCATGCTCGTCTTTATTTTTGTTGAAAAGGAAGCGTACAATTTCCAAGCTATTTAATACATCAATCAATAGTCTAATAGTGTCTGGACTTTAAAGTTGGTAAGTAACCTCTATAATCTATGCCCTAGAAGCAGAATTGTTTTTGTAAAGCCCGGCAATAACCGGGTTATCTCTATCTCTTTTTCGTGTGGTTGTTGTTGTTGGAAAAATGTATTTATTTAAATGTATTGGTGCCCGTCCTACCACAAGCATTGTGATCTATCTTAATTAAAATAAGAGGTTTGTATTGGCCTTCTCTTCCATCTCGAAGTCGTAAAATGCCGAATTTAGATATGACTCCAATAATTTACAATTATTATTTTGCAGCGAAAGTATTATAAAAGTTTTTAAAAAGAGACTTAAACCTTTTTCCAAACAGATGACGCAAGAGTCATAAGATAGTAATTCATGGTCCGGTTTCAGGGATTCAAATATCTCGAGCAGAGACGATTCTGGAACCAAATTTTGTATTTTTATGGAATTCATGGTTGGGGGGAAAGGGCACTGTGGCCATTTTTGTTCCAATAAGCCCTCAATCTGAGTATATAACGTCTCTTGCAACCTAATTTCCCGGAACTTAAACATTAAAAGATTGATTTTCTGTATGAAATTACATACAATTTTTTGAATTTGGTAATTATACCTATGTTTTCTACAAATCGGTTTCGACCCCAAAAACGACCCAAATTGTATGGGAATAGTTCGGGGATAAATTCAGTATGAGAAGATCCACGGATTTTTTCGACCTGCCTGAGGAAGCATTTTAATTAACCTTTCCTCCTTTACGAACTGTAGAGTTATGCTTTGGGAAATCTTTATACATAGACTTATAAATAGTAAAGTCGATTCATCAGAGTTGAATAGCCAAATCAACATTTAAACCGGCTCTTAACTTTAACTGTAAAGTACCAATGTCAAATATTCAAATTAATCAATGATGTTATAGATTCCTTGGTAATTTGTCCAACAACATACATTTAAAATGTTTTAAAACTTTGGAAATGTCTTTAAAAAATATTCTACTAATTTAGTTGTACGTGCATTTTCAACACTAAAGTCTGTTCCTTCTGGTCTAAGATCCAGTAGAAATAAAAGGTCGCAGAAAAAAGATATCCGGACTAAAATCAAACCCAATAAATGTCAGGTGAAGGTGGATTCCAGATTTTATGAAACCAATTACAATTTGCGTGCATTAATAGCAGCGGCCGTGACCGACAATCGGTTGTGATATTGATATATCGGGCCAAAGAAGAAGAAGAAAGTAGAATCAGGTTCGACTCGTACTGGTAATCTTAGTCCGAAGGTCGGGACTTGAATTAACTTAAACAAGCATTTCCTAAAAAAGACTTATGCCGCCTAAATTAAATTGTATATAATAATTCGTAAAAACAAGCTTCATATTATTTTTTTTTAAGTCCGAGATTCGAAACAAGGCTTAGGGTTCAGAGGATCCAGGTACCGATCCATGAACCAAACAAAAAGATTTGTCACTGGTTCGAGCCTCCGAACCGAACCTCTTCCTAAATTTGAAAGGTTTGCAGCCTTGCTTAATTTATTCTTTTCTTTCGCGTTTTTGTGTCCCTCAGTCGGTTGGGCGGGAGGTGGACTGTTATTTTGCCTGGGGTTCGCGCGCACATGAACGTACTGCGCATTGTACGTCAACGTTCAAGCAAAGAAATAAAATTCAGGTCCCGCCCATATCTATTCGTGAGGTTCAAGTTTCTAATTTGCTTCTTGTACAATCGGATTTTTATAAAACTGTCAAATCTGTGCCTCAGAGACCTCTTTTTCATGTAATATTTGCATTTTTAAGCATAATCATTATTTCCTTCAATGTAGGTAACTTCAAAGTATGCAGTTTCTTATGTTTTGCAAGGGCTATACTTTCTTAGTTATATTATATTATGGATCCTATTGAGTTGCTGGTTTTTTATCATAATTTTTTGAGCGCATTCTCCATATTGCGTTGGCTGTGCATTTCTAGGGATGTTGTTGTGTCCCTATATACCCCAGTTGCTTCAGTTTCCTTTTGATACTAGACTAACTTGATAGATCACTGCCGGACTATCAGAGAGCATAACTTAACTTAACTAAATTCTATATATTGATTCGCACGTCGTGAGATGGTAACCCTGAACAATGATATCTTACTGCAACCGCTATGTTCATCAGATTTTGCTTCTTTCGACTACCATTTGACCTCGCCTCTTCTTAGGAAGAAGGACGCTTTTAAAATATCTTTGCTTGTGTCTACGACGACCCACGTAGGATTTTATCCGTGGCCTAAAGATAGGCTACATATATTCTCTCAATAAGCACCTGGATTTACAATAAGGTTACATTAGAAAATGGCCCTTACAGTTTTTAATTGTAAGTTCATAAGTAAATAAATTATTTTTATCCAGGGCAGACTCAGCTTTTCTGAACTAACAAATGTGTTACGGACATACAACTGAATGTCAGAAAATTTCTTTAAAGTGGATCCACGATTTAACACGAGTGTGCATCTTGCTGGTTGTTTCATAACATCGCCCTGGCGATCTAAAGTTTATTTAAGATCAGAGGTGGCCATCGCCTATACTCACAGGTCTCTTTTGATGTTGTCTAACTCGCCGTTATTGTCGCGAGCATACGAATTCACAGTCAGAGCAAAAATAACTACATATATTGTTTTCCTTCTCTATCTAGCTCTCTGGCAAATAATTTGCCCAAATTATGAAAATTTGGCTAAATAGGACTATATAGGGAATTTATCAGATCTTTTCAAGCAGATTATTTGCGGGTGGATCCATAGCTTAAGTTTTAAGTTCTTCCAAGTCTAAGATTACAGTTATATAGACAAATATTCAACAAAAATTGGGCAAATCATGTGTGTTGTTGTTGTGGGCCAATGAATTTGTTTGAAAATTTCTTTCTGTCTGTTCTTTCATATGCTTACATTGGGCACTCCTGTTTAAGATCAACAATTTTAAAATTTTTGTTGTAGTACCCAGCAAAAAGCAGTATTTTGTAAAATTAACGCTAACCTCCGTACCTAATCAGAGAAATACCAAAAATTATTTTGGTCACATAGAATCGTAGTTGTTTTCCTACAGATAAGAAGCATAATTGTTTTAGGAGGATATATACTAGATTTGCTTTATTTAGACGACTGCATTCATTCAACATTTGCATCTCTATAGACTTAATTCGAAAACGGAAGTGGTTCTATAATGGCATAGATGATTGACATGATTATATTGACTCTTGCACATCATTATTTTTATATACTATATAAACCTATACCCCTGCTGCCCTCTGCATAACGAGGTATTGAAAATATTTCATCAACCTGACACTTAAAATGGATAAAGCGTATGCCGTATTGTGTCGCCCGGCTTTGTATACGCATGAGTAATGTCAATTTGGTCTAGACTCAGCTGGAATAGTTTATGGACACACGCATAATGTATATGGTCAACGACAGTTGCCTAACATTGTCATAAGATTGCGAAAGATATATGTATATAGAGTGTATATAGAGTGCATCAGAGCCATCTTCATCTCATTAGCTAAGCCTCTTATCAGGCAATCTTTTAATCTAGCATAGCAGGTTTCCCTTCTGATAGTGCTCGACTTTGGCATATTGTATATCACAATGATAAAAAAAAAGTAACACATTTACAGTAAGATTTTTGTTGATTAAATTTATGACAACAATAAGACGACACAGACACACACATACGCATCATCGCTATGTGCACGTCTGGCCCATAAAATTATTCTGCGTATCTCAAGTGAACATAAAGATTAACTAAGAAGTATAGTATAAAACGTCTGCAAAAGTCTGATGTTTGTTTAGCACCCAGAAAAAATATTTAACTTTCACAATACAAGCAAATATTGGAGGGCCCCATTGACCAAAGACTCACTAATTTGGTCTTTTTTTTTTTGTATTTTATTGTCATTTAACATTTAACCACAAAGCCAACGAAGCGTTTACACATTCGTTTGTACATTTGTACAAGGCTAATAATTTGTTGTTTACCTCAAAATTAATGGTCCCGCCGTTGCCATATTTTTTAAATATCTGCGCTAAATAACGATTATATTCCGTCGAACCGTGGCTACAACACAAAACTGCAGCCACACATAAAAACTTGAGTATAAACTTTCCAGACATTGTAAGATCTGTTTTTTTATTTTTATTTTTTTTGGCACTTTGAACACTTTTAGTGGTAAAACTTCTTGTTGAACTACACTTCTATCGTCATTTCAAATGGTCTATGAATTTGCGGTGCCTCCGTCTACCAAGCGACTACGTAGAGCACTCTGTTACTGATCCCGTTCAACGGTCTTTTGATTGATGGTTATCGTCAACGCTTCGCTTTTGTATACGAGGCGATCACCGAGCGAGTAGAAGGCTCGTTAGTTTTAAACTGCTGCTCGCTGCTGTGGTAAGCTTAAAAAAAGCTTTGCTTTGTGTGCTTACGTGGGTGGATTAATAGGTACTTGCGTAGGAATTGGAGGCGGGCGCAAAACGAGAAGCTTAATAATATTTATCCCGGAACTCTCCGAAGACTCCCGAGAATGCTTAAACTTATACTAACTGAATATTTTCCTACATTATCAAATACATGCATAATTTAAAAATTTACTTCAAGTTTTTAATTACTTGGATCTACCCTTCAGGATTCTACTTAAGGTGGAAGATGAAACAATATTCAATATTTGCTTAACAAGTAGCTTCGCACATTCTTTTAATTTGTCCGCCACCTCATATATTGTTAATGATTCTGTAGGGCTGATAAAAAAACCTTAAAAATTCGTATCTTATCTTGTCTAACATATTAAGGATTAAAGGCACACTTACAAAATTTTTATAACCAAAAATATAAAAGGTCAAAGGTTTCATATTGTCAAATATTTCGATAACGTCGATAACAGTCTTCCAGTTTTGCCAGAATAGAAGATCTACAAGTGGTCCGATTTGCAAAACAAAATTTCTAAAAAAATTACTTAAATAAATAAAATTCGAGAAGGCAAAACTCAAGGTGTATCTATTATTGGAGCGGCAGGTATTTCGAAAGCTTTTATTCCATAGCTTACATATTGTCAGTAGTAAGCGGTGTGTCCCAAAAATAACCGAACTTTATATTTAAATTATACACAGGGATTAATCCCGAAACGAATATCGGTTCTGGTACCGGTTCGGTTTTCAATTTATTTCGGTATTCGGTTCCGATACGGTACTCAGATTTTATTTCGGTATACCGGTACGTACCGGTACTAAAATTATTTTTGTTAATATTCAAAAATTTAAATTATTTCATGATATCCCAAAAAATAATGGATGTAATAGAACTACAAAAGGGTCCTAAGAATATCCCTCATAAAAAACTTTTTTTTTTAAATATACCGATTTCTAGCCTTTTTTATTATTGGACGAACAATTTCGTTAAACATATTCTGTCCAGGCTTTCAGTGGTATCCCTACAACCTATAATTAAGGAATTCTTTATTCTCATGTCGCCCTAAAATCTGCCGTATCTCCGCCAAAAACAAAGATCATTAGTGATTTGGATAGATTCGAAACAATACTATAAGACAACGGTCCAAAATGGCTCATAAAAGGCTGGTAAAATATTTAAATCAGCTCTAAAAATCACAAAAACAGTCATAAAATTTTCAGAAATATTAAACCAGATTTTTTTGTACAGCGAAATTTCAATAAAATCCTTAAATTTTATTTCTAAAATTTATAATTTTAAGCAAACATTTCTGAGACATTTTAAAGCATTTACACTTAATTAGAGTGCTTTTATTTAGCATATAAAAGTTTTAACACTTTTTAAACATTTTTTTCTATATCGGTTCCGGTTACGGTATTATTCCCTGATTATACAACGCCAGCTATTTAATATTTGCAGCAATTAAAACATACATTCATCCTCTTTCAAAGCACCTAACTTCATGTAAATCGGATGACAGATATCAAAGTTACAGCAGTTTGTATACGCTGTACTGTAGGTTCTAAGAGTATATTGGGATTGTGCAAATGCATCAACAGCCGAGTCAATATAGCCATTTCCGTTCGTCTGTCTGTATGAACGAAGAGATCTCAGAGATCTCTATTCCCAAAACTCAAAACCAAAATGATAGGACCATTTAATAATGATATCCCAGCCATTCAAGCAGCCGTTACCGAGGTACTGAAGAATATTCCTATAAATGACATAAAAAAAAAATCTATGCATGCGCTGGTTCAAAGTCAAATGGAACCTATTTTGTATAAAAAATAACTTCTAAAGATAATATAATATGTATTACACACACCGTGTAGTCTTCTGACTCCGACCAAATTTTGCAAATATGTTTGAAACCAATTAAATTTCATTTTTGCTGAGTTTAAGAATGCTATCATATAAAACAAACTATTTTTTCTAAGTAATAGCCTATTTCCACTGCCACATATATGTACATCAACAATTTTTGCTGTTCCACTGCAAAAAGTTCCATCAATGTTAACTTTACATGTTAACTCTAATGTCATGTTAAAATTTGGATGACATCCAAACATTTGCATAAGCTTTGTATACCTGTTTTACTCTACAAGAAACGGTAATTTTTAGTAGAATCATAAACATAATAATAAAGCATACAAAAAAAACAATAAAGGAAAAAAAAGAGACCAACCATTACCCGGATTCGAACCAGCATATCAAAAAAACAAGGCGTCAAGCCTATCCACTCAGCCAATGCCTTTTCCGTAAATCAGGTAGCTTAATTTCTATATATAGTTAATCGATACTTAATGTTAAAATTGAGTAGTTTATGTTAAATTTCGCGGATGTACTCAGTTTGTTTGGGGCGAGTACCAACATCATGAATTGATGTACATCCATTTAACATTAATTTTCATATAGAAGGCCCTGTGAAAAAAATTCCATCCTCATCAACATCAGCTCGGATGTACATATATGTAGCAGTGGAAATAGGCTATAAGACACATTTTGTTCCCGATTGGTTCTATGACAGCTATAGGATATAGTCATCCGATCTTAACCAAATTGTGTAGAACTGCTTAAAAGTATATAATATTCATAATTTATGAGTTTAAAAACGCTATAATGAAAAATAGGAAAGTTTTACTTATTACGACTCATTTTCCGACCGTTCGGTCTTACGGCATAAATAAAATAGAAAATAGTTATCCGATTTCGACCAAATTTTATGACGTCATACGTGTGGTAATATTTATATATCTGAAACTGGTAACTCGAATGCCAATAGTTAAATTATGGTAATAAAATTTGAAATTTTTTATCATTAACGGACCCACAACGTCTTGATGTACAAGCGCTCTTTGTGTAGTTTACAGTGAGTTGAAAAATGAACATGGCTTTAAAATAAAAATGTTAAGAGAAGCTTTTCGTTTAATTATTTTTCACAAATTTCGACTTGGATTATCTTAACAAGAGTGTGTCGATTGTATGGCAATAAAGCACTATAAAAACCCACTATATATCGCTGGTATAGTAATTTAAATCTTGGTCCTAGTTCGCTTAGCTAAGAGTTCCGTAAAGGGCTTCAAAAATAGGTTGTTGTGCCAGAAAACATCGATGCTGTGCATGAACTGATAATGACAGATCGTAATGTGCCATACCGTGAGATTGAGGCATCCTTAAACATAAGTTCCACCTTAAAAAAGGTTTTTGCGCGTTGAATCCGCATTAATTGACAATCCTTAAAAAAAAGCTCGTGTGTATTGGTGTAAAGAAGTGCTGAAATAATACGATCGCGGTGCTTCAAAAGACGTTTATAAGATCGTCATAGGTGCCAAATCATGAATATATGCCTATGAGCCGTAAACAAAACAGCAATCGACCGTGTGGGTGTTTCGAGACGAGCCAAATCCCACAAAAAATGTTCGCTCAAGAAGCACAGTGATGCAAATGGTTGCTTCGGCTGAAGGGGTCATGTAGCCACTGAACGGTCAATTCTGGGTGGCGCACGACCATTTGTTCGACAGAAGTCTTCGGAGAATTTTGCAAAACCAACCGTCGGAGACGAATCATTCTCCATCATGACAATGCGAGCTCTCATACATCTCGTCACACAAGCGACTTTTTGACCGTCCTAAACGTCGAATTGATGGGTCATCCGTCGTACAGCCCTCATTGTTGAACGTTTTTCTACGCCGTTTGCGTTTAAAACAGCCTTATTCACAAAGAGCAAGGCGAAAAAGTGAGAGTGTATTGGTGTGCGAATATAATGCGACGCAAAGCGGCTCGAACCTACCTTATTGAAGGCTAGACGAGCACTGATTGGCTTTGCTGGTTTTTCACTCTCTTTGCGAAGGGCTCGGCATGTGTTCGGCTCGTGTTTGTGTGAATTTGCCGAATGTGTTCGGACCGCTGTGTCTTGGACGACGACGTCTGGTTTAAAACCAAAGTTTTGGAGGTGCTTCAATTGGAGTGGAAAAAGCGTTTCAAAAATTGGTTTGAGCGATTGCATTCGCTTATAAATTTTTATAGAAAATATTGTGAAAAACAATAAAGTCATTTTCATTCAATAATGCTTTTTATTATATGCAATTCCTAATTGCTGATTTTAATAACGCTATCATTGAGAACAAATAAGTTTTTCTCACTAAGACCTATTTTTCATCCGATCTGTTCTAAGGCAGCTATTAGATATAGTCATTCGATTCGGCCGGTTGCGACATATTAGCAGAGTGATGTACAATTCTGAGCAAGTTTTGGATATCAGTCAACGTGTGCGGAACAAAACAATGTGCTTACCTTTGGGAGGCCCAATTCCATTAATTTCACCAAAAATTTTGTCTGACTTTTGAAAAATATCAAATTCCTAATGATCTTCCCACTGACCTTGATTGATGCGGTATCATGTAAGTCTATTTATGGTATTATGATAGAGAAACATATATCGAAGAAAAATTTAAAGCCACCAGCAAATAAGTAGAAAAGGTTTGCTATTTGCTAAAAACTTTCCAAATAAAGTTATTATAATTACAAGACGACATATTTACACTTGTAAAATAAAAGTTGATTTTTTGAGAGGAAAGCAATTATATCAGGGTTCGTAAAATAACACACATTTTTCTTTACATGCTAGATATTAACAGAAAGTAAAATTTACAAGCTGTTCCTTTTTTTCAGACATGTAATTACAAAATAGGCAAACAGTAATTCATTTCATGTAACAAGTGTATTTTTAATTTTTTTTTTTTTTTATTGAATGGGTGGTAAAATTAAAAAAAAAATGTTATTTACATGTCTGAAAATAATTATTTTTCATTATCTATTATATTAATTTTTAATATAATTAATGATCTTTATATATTAGACTAAAAAAAATTTATGCAAGTGCCGTACCGTGACTTGCTAAAAAATATTTGGTGTATTTTGGAAGATTATTAAGATGCTTGGAACACAAACTGTTTTAGACTAACCATTAAATCAGACAAATTTTGAATGATAAAATTTTAAGACAACATTCTAGGGTCGAAGCATTCAACTTTGATAAAACTTTTCCTTCTTAGCTTTTATTTTTATTAATAATATTTTTTATACAATAAAATTCGATTTATGATATGTTACTTAAATTGAATTATACATCCTGGATTTCAACTGCTTATAAATATGTCTTCTTTTTTTTTTGGGAGGAACTATTTTTCTTGGTGTTTTATCTTTTTTTTCTGTTAGTTTTTTTTGTACAAAATATATTAAATATAATTTGAGTTATTTACATATTACATATTGTGCGATCTAGATTTACTTATACATTTATTCAGACTTAAACTAAAAAAAAAGAAAATGCTTCTGGAAAGGCACTTTTTGATATCTTAATCAAATTTCTCTTGATTTGGCATACATAGAAAGAACTTGGAACACCACATATTGATGGCTTGGGAAGTATCGGTTAACCATTTGACGGGATGATGAATGGTCAAATAATATACGGGTATACCCGAAAGTATGATAAGTGTTCCAATGCCCACTTCATAGGGTGATTGTGAGATAGACGAGATCACCAGAAAGAGGCAAACAATGAGATAAATAATGGGCAGTGCTAGATTAACACGTATGGGTCGCTCTGTCTTGGGTTGCTTATAACGTAACCACAAAAGTCCCGCCACGGAGATGAGAGTAAATAAGGCCTCCACATAGCTAACATAATTGATCAGCACATACATATCGTTGATGAAAAGCAAAAGCAATGTTATGGCACCCTGTAAATAAAGGAAAATAGGTTTAGTTTAATAAATACAAAGTGATTCATTTCAAAAACCTACCAAAAATATCAATGAAGGCACCGGCGTCAGGCAACTCACATTGATCAATGAGATGGCCGCTGGCAAATGTCCATTTCTGGCTCCCACAAAGAACAAACGTGATGAGGCAAATATGGCGCCATTCAGTGAACCAAATGTGGAGCAAGCCACTGCCAGAGGCATTACCCAGGAGAAATAACCCAACATCTTATCACCAAATGTCACAGCCACCGCATCCGACGATAAAATCTCATCCGTTGACAATACCGAAAAGTAGGCTATATTTGTGATCAAATATATAATGGTTACCACCGGCATGGATATGCATATGGCTTTGGGTAAATTTGTATAAGGATCCTTTAATTCTTCGGTGACAAAATTTAAATAATTCCATCCCGAGTAAGAGAACAGGCCACTATAGAAAGCCAAGGCTATATATCCCGGTGCCTGCAGGCCACCATCGAAGGGCTTATTCCAATGATCGGTATTTTCTTGAAATAAATACCAAAAACCAGCTCCGACTATAACCATTAGAGCTACCACTTTAGTGCCCGTAAATATATCCGTAACACGAGTTACCCATTTGACGTTATAGCAATTGATAACTGTTAAGATACCTGAAATGAAAACAAAAAAAAAAAAACAATTAAAATCAGGGATTTAAATCGAAAGAAGTATTTGTTTAGGTTTACGTTACGATTAAAAAAACGCCGGATTCGATTCCTTTTTGATTACAATTAAAAATATGATATGATTTAATCTTCTTAGGGCCGTTTTTTCATCTTCATGGTTTCGAAATCTAGGTGCTTTTTGAGAAAATTAGTGTTGCCTACTTTTAGGACGCACATAAAATCATACGTTGTAAAAACAAGCACAGATATTTTTTAAGCGACCTAAAAGTAGCCAACACCAATTTTCTTAAAAAGCACCTAGATTTAAAATCCATGAAGATGAAAAAACGGCCCTTAGGCTCTTCAAAACTGAACCTTTTAAGTTTGAGCTTAAGCCCAAGCAGGACCATCTTCATTGAGGAAAACAGCTTAAAGTCATACAAAATTCACAATCAAAGACTTGCAAATTTTTTAATTTATAAGTTTGCTAGTGCAAAATCATTGAAAAATACTAAGAGCGCTGCACTCGATTGTGTTTTCATCAGGGAATAATACCGGTACCAGAACCGGAACCGTTAACCGAAATATTCCGTTTCAAGGCACGTACCGGTATCGAAACCGGAACTGATATTTAAATTTGTTTGAGAACCGAAAACCGTTAACCGTTATAATAGGAACCGAAAAACCTGAAACCATACCGAAACGATAAAACCGGCACTATTTAAGAATATTTATTTAAAGAAAAACCAGATTCAAACCCTTTTTTTTAAGATACAGAAAAATTTTATAAAAAAATTAAATTTAGAAATATTATTTTTAATTTAAAAAAAAATGTTGTTTTAATATTTAGAAAAATGTAATGTAAGAGAAATTTAAGGCAGATTTTATGTTTCCAACTGTTTGAGAGTGTTTTTAAAGACCTTTGGGTAGTTTACCAGCATATTATGGGCTATACTGGACCGTAGTCTTATAAATAGTATGGGTTCAAATTATGATTAGAGTCATAACGGGCTTAAATAGCCTGTCGTAGCTTTATGAATGAGAAAGAGATAGAAAGCATCCAACACATTTTATGCGACTGCCTTATACTTCTTAAAAATCGCACCCAGTACCTGATAGAACCATTCTATGAAGATCTGGGTTGTCATTTGCCTTTAGGGGACCTGGCTGTTTTTATCGACTCCACAAAATGATTTTCATAACCATTGATAGAGATTTTGTGTAGAAAATCCCACTAAAATTTGTGCTTATTATTATTGTACCGGTACGTACCGGTTTATCGAAATAAATGTATGGGTACCGTATCGGAACCAAAAACTGAAATAATCTGAAAACCGAATTGGAACCTTTAAACGAAATTATTATTTCGGTACGTACCGGAACCGGTACCGGAACCGATATTCGTTTCGAATATACACAAACGCTTTAGATGGTCGTTGCTGCAGTCGCTGCTGCGGCCAGCAAAATTGATTCGTACAAAACTTTCATGTTTTTTGTCCGATCTAAATGCCATTTGTAGAATAGACAGAAATGAGACCAGACATTTTTTTGCGATTTGAAACTTGATCTGCGTATGGTATACTCCTAAATACCTGCAAATATTGGTGTCTCTAACTCTTATAGACTCTGATATCGATGCGTTCAAACTTATCGACTCGGCTGCTCAAGAATATATATTTTTTAAGGGTCAGAAATGTTTTCTTTTGTCTCTTACAATAACTTCATGATACCCTGAAGAGGTACAGGTTATAAAAAATATATCAACTGTGCTCCCAAAGTACGTAAGAGAAAAAGCAACTGTCAATTGCATTTATTCACCATTTTTTAAAATATATCAATATTTCAAGCGATACAAATCTCTCAGATTAGTAGAATTTTATATCGAATGGAGTCAACAATAATGTTGACCGGAGATATCGATCATTGTAGCAAAATGGTCGGAAAAGAAAATGGTAGTTTAAAGCTAGGAACCAAAGTTATAACCTTGGGTTAAAGCAGTGTTGGGCACGTTCGTTTATCGTGTGTATGCCTAAATCCGCAGCGACAGCGACGTCAGCAAGCCGACAGAATAAGCAAGTTGCTCAGCTGTCAATGTGAAAAGAAAAAGAATAACACATTCTGCAATTCATACAGACACGAGCCGAACCCATGATCCACCCACGCGATTTTTTTTTCTCGAACCATCCAACATCAGGGTCACAATTAAAAAAATAGAAGGCTAACATCGGCTACGCCGATGTTTTAAATACCCTTGCAGTTTTTGAAGGGCGCTACCATTGATAACAAAAAAGTTTTTCTCACTAGAATTAGTTTTTAGAACGATCGTTCCTATGGCAGCTATATGCTAAAGTCATCCGATTTCGATAAATTTTTCCAGAATTGTGTGGAAGTATATGAAACTAATATATACCACGATTGGTGATGCTACGATGGAAAACAAAAAAGTTTTTCCCCTGATCTTGTTTTTGGACCGACGTTTTATGGCGCTATGCTATAGTCATCCGTTTTATAAATTTTCCAGAATTGTGTGCAACAAAAACTAATATACTACGTTGGTGACGCTACGATGGAAACAAAATTTTCTCATAGAACAGTACCGTCGTTCCACGAAGCTATAGTCATCCGAATTCGATAAATTTTCAGAATTGTGGAGTATATGAAACTAATATATACCACGTTGAGCTACGTGGAAAACAAAAAAGTTTTTCTTTCTAGAACTAGTTTTTGCACTGACCGTTTATATGGCAGCTATATGCTATAGTCATCCGATTTTGATAAATTTTTCCAGAATTGTGTGAAAGCATATAAAACTAATATATACCACGATTGGTGCAGCTAAGATGGAAAATAAAAAAGTTTTTCTCACAAAAACTAGTTTTTGGACCGATCGTTCCTATGGCAGCTATATGATATAGTCATCCGATCCGGCCGTTTCCGACAAATGTGCAGCGTATTTGTATTTAAAGACTTTTGCAAAGTTTGGTCAAGATAGCTTTAAAACTGAGGGAGGAGATAGCATAGAAAAAGACGGACAGACGGACGGACAGACGGACAAACGGAAATGAACTCAGCTCGTCATGCTGATCAAGAATATATATACTTTATGTGGTCGGAAATGCTTCCTTCACTGCGTTACAAACATCGTGACAATTTTAATATACCCTCTGCAAGGGTATAACAAGTAAGAAAGTCGATCAAGCCCGACTGTAATATACTCTGTACCTGTTTGTATATAACTAATAACTTTAAAGTGTGGGGTCACACAATCTGTGCAAGTGCTGCCCATCACGATTACGGGCAGTGCTGCCCAGCGTAATTATTGGATTTACTTAAAATTCGAATATCGTTCATCTGATCTGGAAACGGTGAATGGTGGATCGATAAGTAATGACGATTAAAATATATCCCTAAAAGGTTCAAACAATCTGTCTTTAAAATTGTGGAAGATATTCGATTTTGTTCAAATTGTGGGGGTGGCAACTCCTTCATCGTTCATCTGATCGGAAAACAATGTATGGGAGCTCGATAAGCAATGACGAGTAGAATATATGTCTAGAAGGTTCGATCAACCTAACTCCAAAATTGCGGGATATTTGACGTGTTTTTCAAATTGCGGGGGTGGCAACTCTACTATCGTTCATCTGATCGGAAATCGATGTATGGGGACTCGATAGGTAATGATGAGTAGAATATATGTCTAGAAGGTTCAAACAACCTAACTCCAAAATTGTGGAAGATATTGAGTTTGTTTCAATTTGCGGGGGAGGCAGGGGGTGTGGCAAAAAAAAAACTAAACTTGATCTGCCTGCAAGTATAAGAAATATATGTTCCATACACCTCAAATCTCTATCTCTTACCATCTCTGAGATCTCAGCGTTCATACGGACAGACGGACATGTCTATATCGACTCGGCTGTTGATGCTGATCAAGAATATATATACTTTATAGGGTCGGAGATGCTTTCTTCTGGCTGTTACATACATTTGCACAAACCCAATATACTCTTTGTACCTTCGGTACAGAGTATAAAAAGCAGCGTTCGTTCAATATTTCCCTAGTCTGTGACCTTGGGAACGAACCAAAAGATCTACGTCGGATTCGAATCTCAGGAACGAATTTTCTTCATAATTTGAAGGATTGCGGCCTTATTATCATAATATGATTCTTCAGATCTATTAATATGTCTCGCTTGCAAAATCTGGTATCTATATATATCTACAGTTATAGGAAAGGAAAAGTTAGAAGATAAACTTCGTCTATATTATACTTGTGCTTGAAAACATCTTACTATCAATTAATTTGAATAACATCATTTATAAAAAGAATTTTAGAATAAAGTTTTCGTTAAACATTACATTACATCTGGGACCTAAGAATATATTACACAAAAAAAAAAATTAATTTCCAATTAACATTTAATTTTTAAAATTTAACAGCAGAACCAAATGTCATAAACAATTTTCCTCAAAACTAAATTTTATTTTTGCAGTAGTGATTTTCTCATATCGGCCAGTTTAAAAACCGAAAAATTTCATTTAGCTTATTCCAAAACATTTCTTGTATAAAAATTGTTTTTTTTAGCATATTATAAATGACCATTACATGTGCATGCGATTCGCTAGTGGTGGACGCCGCCGTTAGTGATGCGAGTGTGACATGGCCAATATTAGGAAACTTTCTTGACTTCTATGGGCTAAAATCCTATATTATAATGTACAAAATATTTGATTTCTGATTTTTATTAACCGCTTGGGTTTCGGTTGGTTACCCTAATTAAAACTGTATCAAACTTTTACTTACATATCATGGCAGCTGCCAGCAGCTGTACCGCCTCAACGGGTGCCTCACAGGAGGGCCAAAAAGGCTTCAACAAATACTGTGCAAATGTCAATGCGGTGATGGCATTACCCGTGGGCACAAGTATCAGCAAGGCTACCCAGAGATATAAAAATGCCGGTAATGGTCCAAATGCTGTGCCAATATAAGCATAATCACCACCAGATTTGGGTATCATTGTGCCTGTAAATGAAAAGAGAAATATTGATAAATAACGTTATCTTTTAGCGAAGAAAATGAGCGCCTTCTCTGATAATAACAACAAACGCGAAGCTGATAAGCCTATCTGTCTTTGTTTGGCAGGCTTCTGTTTTTTTTCTACTACTGGGTTACGGTGCCCAGATGGTTTTATCTATTGTCGATATTTAATTGGGTTTATCTTTGGTTCTATTGGTGCTGCTGGTAAGGAGTACATTTTTCGTATAGCTCCCCTAAGGGCAATGCTCTGACAGAGGCTGATAAAATAACAGGCTGGCATTTCATATCTTAAAATTTTTGTCTTTGTTTGAAAGTTAATTAAATGCAAAAGTCTAAAAATCATTATTAAGAAGGGACAAGGAACAGAATAAATTAGGAATATTTCAAAACGGTCTTTGAATTAAGAATTATGCACCTTATTATTGTCCTTATACTAACATTACACGATTGTGTTTGACAAGAACACGTTGGTGTGGTCAAAAAGGGAATAGAAAATTGACTAATATTTGCTACAAGGTTATAAATTGACATAAGAGTTTGGACCTAATTCTTTGAAACATCTTCAAGCATGCGATTAGTTAATTATAATGCTGATTTATTTATTTTATTTATTAATAAAATTACAATATGATATGTCCACAATATCAATATCACTAGAAATGTTATTTTACCATTTCTGGAGTATTCACCACACTCATCTTGTCAGCTTGTATGTCTCTGTTTAAGCTCTGTTGAAAGCGAAAGTACAGAGTCTGTACTACAGACTCACCCAAAGTAGAATACAGTTTCTATTTTTTTTATTGGTGGGACTGATGCCTTTCGTAAAACAAATTTGTTTATTGTAAATAATAAAAACAACTTTTTATTTTAATACTCGTAAAACTTATTATTGTGCTTGTTTTTTTTTATATACCTCTGCAATTAGAGGATTCAATTATTTGACCTGCTAATGCACACACAATTTATACTTATGTATGTGTGTTAATGCATTTAAGTACTTTATTTACTTTATTTCCATTTGAATAATGAATATGTCTATCAAGTTTTTAAACGTAAGAAACTGGTTCATCTCAAAATACATGTCGGCCCTCATTCAGCTGTTTCAACAAATGACATAAAATGTCGTCTATAATAATGAAGGCATTGAATATTTGTATTCTAAAAATCTGCTCTCTAGTGTTTACATATGAAGTATGAATATTACAAATTCTTAAATACTTTAGTATTGAATAAAAATAAAAAAGGAAATTTGGATCACGTTTACTTTGCTTTGCGACAAAGGCCCAAATAATCCATTAAATAAAGAAAACATAAAAAAAAGAATGCTATACCCTGCAGTTTTGTTAGAAGATCGTAATTTCGTCTTTAATACATATAGTTAAGCGAATTTTGTATTTGGACCTATTTCTACAATAACGACCGATAGATGTTTCTATGGGAGCAATATTTATCCGATTCAGACGAAAGAATAAAATTTTGTTTTAAGTTTAACGGAGTACTACAAAAACAAAAAAATATATATTTTCTGCTTTTGATTTTCATGTAAAAAATTAGGTGTTTAGTATTAGGCTGCAAACCGGTCTAAAACCGAATTCGTAAGAACAAGTTCGGTTTAGGTTTATTACGTACTAAATAGCTATATACACGGCTTTGAACTGGGAAAATATCTTACTTTGGAAATAGTCTTGACACAATAAAATTTCTATCTCCATATGACTAACCTAAAAACCAAATTTCAAGATCAAAGCTTCATAAATTTCTAAGATATGACTTTAAACCACCTTTTAAACTGGCTTAAGCCGCTTTCGATCCAGTACATAGACTTTTGTCAAAGCCTATGACTCTTTCCTGATCGACATGAACATATTGTGAAAGCTCCATAAAGATCGGTGGACTGAAATCCAGTTTATACGCACAAAAATATTACATTTTTGTTTGTCAAGACAATCCTTGAAGTTATGGACAGAGCCTTTACATCTGTATTTATATAATAAGTTCATTTCTAATAAAATCAGCTCGCCAAGTCAATAATGGATTTAATGCGCGTTATCTGATTTCTGTTTATATAATTATTATAATTCTATTGAAAATCTAATTTATTTCAAAATTAATTCAAAATATCGCAAGTTTTATTTTTGAAATTATATATTAACCGTAAACCACTGAAACGAACGAAATCCGCGGTTCGGATTGCTACAAAAACCATATTATGAACCAAACAGTTGGTTTAAAATTTCTGTGAACCACAGAACCGTACCACTGCTTATTTCCGAGCGGTTTGCATCCCTGCTTGAGGCATAGCCTATGACTCTTTCCTGATCAACACGATCAAACTGTGAAAAATTTATGAAGATCAGTTCAGTGGCTTAAACGCCCTTAAGGAACAAACAAACATACAGACATACATTCTTTTATTTTTATATATTTGTATCGATAAATTTTATGGATAAAAATATAATCCCGTGTCTAACTGGATATCGACTATATCCATTTGATTACCAAAAGCCACGGCTGCAAACCATTCCAGAACCATGTTGATGTTAAATAACGAACGTAAGAATGAAAATTCTTGTTCCAAGTACAATCAGAAAAATAATCAAGACTTCCATACGTATACAGGGGAAATTCAAGTGCAAACGTGCTTTAAAGATAGCTGACTAAGTTTGGAAATTCCAAATCTTAGAACAAAAGTTTAATTTCTTGTTCGTTTTCTAATTATAAATTTCCTTAAACATGAAATTAAATGTTTTCTGTTTCATTATTACAATATTAATACTAGAACAAAACTATGTTCATATTTTAAGAACAAAACGGTTTAAATTCAATCATGGACATACTTAAATTTAGAATGAATTTTTTTCGTAGTGTAACCATACAATTGTCTCATCTTTAGATGCCCTGTGTCCCATACGGGTTTGAGGAAAAGAAGCAGAACCATACAAGAAAGCAAACAAATTTCAAAAAGCGTTCCTACTGAAATTATACGATCTACATTTTTTTAATTTCCAATTTCAAAGACCGGGCACTTTTGGGAGCCCTGGAAAAGCAAGGTGACAATAACAAATATGGTCTATTCGACTTTTAATAGACGTATCAAATGGATTGTGAGGGAAGCGAATTGGTGTGCGAATAAGATGCGACTCAGAGCGAATCTGACCTACTTCATTCTTCGCTAGCCAGCGACTCATTGGGTTTGATGATTTTTCTACACTCTTGGCAAAGAACTCGGCATGCTTTCGGCTCGGCTGTTGGGGACAAACTCTGTATTAGACGCGACCTAATTCACCGAAAATAGAGAGAAAATGTGTTAACGATCCTAAAAGCTATGAACTAAGGTTTGGAACCAAAAACTTAGGTCCTACAAGCTTAGGAACTGGTCCACGAACTGAACCTTAGACTTTATGAGGGGTTTGAACCTCCGAACCGAACCTTCTGCAGAATTCTAGATGTATGCAGCCTTGCCATATATTATCAGCCATGTTCTGAATTCCACTTCCACAAAAGTTTTGTGATTTGGAGACCAAATTTGGTCCAAAAACCGGTTTGAAATCACAAAACTTTTGTGGAAGTGGAATTCAGAACATGGCTGTATATCTTTTTTTCTGTGTAAGCTCTACAACATTGAGAAAGGTTGAAACACACTAATGTGTTAATTTATCATTCAGCAAGAGTAAAGTAGGAAAATGGTATAAGATGATAAGAGATTAAAAGGTATTTAAACTTCGGTTAGCTTTCATCTAAATAGGAAAAAAAACAACATATTAAGAAATTATAATTAGTTGTAAAATTGTTTGAAACTCTAAAATCATGTATAAATTCTGTCAAACCAGCCTCTCCCTCCCCCTACCCACATTCGTTTTCATTGATCTTGTGTGTGTGTTTTGGTATTTTGGTTTCTGGCGCATCTTTAGCACAAGCTAATTTCCATATTTGAAATGTGTTTCCGGTTTTGTTTAGTAGCAATTGGTTCAAGTATGCTCAAGCATTATCACTAAAAATTCTATGAGAGCTTGGGAAAAAAAATACATGTGAATGTAGGTAAGTATGTATGTCGGTTTAATGCCTACACATGACAACATGAATTTATTTTTAACTTTCGTTGGCATATTTTTGTAATTTGTCTGACTTGACCTCTTCGGTTAAAATTTAAACACAATCAGCAGATTTACTTTTGCTTAAGCTACAGGTGTAAGAAATTTTGTAAACATATGTAAAAATGCGGCCTTCAGCCATACAAGGGCGTGGGGGCTTATCTACAATGATATTACTCACCCAATTCGGCATAACATAAAGCACCCACCATGCTTAGCACTCCACATAGCACCCAAACGATGAGTGATTGTCCTATGGAGCCGGAAAATTTGAGCACACCCTTGGGACTGACAAAAATGCCGGAACCCACAATGACGCCAACAATGATGGCCACACCATCGAGAAGACCGATTTGTTTTTTAAGTTTAACACCTGAACTTTGACTGGAAGTATTCGAGGAGGAACTGTTGGAGCGAGCACGCGGTTTGGCCGTTGCCTCCGCGTTGGCAGGCAACTCGAAAACTTGACGCGGTATTAGAGAGTCACTAGCTTGAACTCGCGCCATTTTGAAAGGAATTTCGATCAAACAGGAATTTTATTTAATATTTTTTTTAGGGAAACTCCAATAAATTCACATAGCTTTTTATCATTAAAACGTTTTTTATCAGTAAATGACGCCGCTGCGTTGCCAGCGTGGATTTTTAATGCGGGAACAACGTTTCAAATACAATTTTTGTTTTATTTGTTTTTTACTTTGTGCTGAGGCCACATGCTTTTTTGTTGTTGTGTACTTCACTTCACTTTATTATCATTTAGACACGTGGATTTTTGTTACGGTAGCTTAAAGAGTTCGCTTTAGTTGAAGAGGCATAATTTTATAATTTTAACAATATTTTTTTTCAAAAATTTAATTGTGTTGTACGTCCGCTCGGTCCACGCGCTGAATTCAAACTAAGTTTTGAATACAATTTGTACTCCCCTTTATGGTGCGTTGTTTGCGGCGGCTGCTTGCTTTTTATTTTTGCCTTTTGCTTGCTGTACGTTTAACTTTGGCTTTGCATTTGTTTTTTTTTGATTTTGTCTTTCTATTTATGAGTCGACAGCTGCGTTTGCTCTTTGGTTCTCTCTGTTTGGAACTCTTTTATGGTAGTTTTACCTGTTTAAGTAAACTATTTGCACCTTTAAAGAACCAAACCAAACGCATGATGCAAGAATCCGCAAACATTTCAGCAGGCATAGGCATACTTTCTGCTTTCCCACAACCAACTACAACAACCCCCCTAACAACTCGCTCTCGTCTGCTAGCCGTCTGAAGTAAGTTGTTGTACCCAAATGAAGACAACTGAAAAACGTACAAAAAGCACGTGTGTGTCGTCATTTCTAGACTTAAGAGAAAAATATCACACTATTTTGCGCTCTTTAGTTATCAGACTGAAAGTGGTTGGGGAGGTCATTTAAGCTCTTCCATCAAACATAAAATATGCAAAAAAATAACGTGCTCTAATCTTATAGTCATTGACCTTTAAGATTATAAAATCATCTAATCATTTCTTGGAATGGAAATGGCACTTTCAACATTATTTGATCGAAATTGAAAACGAATACTGACCTTACGTTAAATACCTAGGACTTAGTCAAACTTGATAGGCATTTAAATTCATCGAAATAAACATTTGCCACACGACACAATGTGTTAAGCCATAAAATGCTATTTAGCAAGTGATTGGAAATTATTAACATACTTCATTCATGATATTTATACGAGGGGTATATTAGTTCCATCACCGAACCTCACAGAAATATAGGACACAGTGTTATAACGCCTTTGGGCGAACTGCCCCATCTTAAAATTTTTGTTATCCTCAATTATAATCATACATACACAATATATTTATTTGATTACCCGCTATGGTTTTATTATGTTTTTTTCCTCGAAAAATACTGATTATTTTCTGAGTTTTATTTATTACTCATAAAATGATTTTGATTGTCCGAGTTTTTTAATTATAACTATATACACACACCGCCGCACGGGTCTTTAATTATTCTTACACAAAATTCTAAAAACAAATGTTTGATGCCATTTATAATCAAGCTTCAACCGGCTGGGAATCACTTTCCACAAATTTTTTCGGAGCCAGTTTGAAATTCGTATCAATATCAATTTGATAAGCGTTGTCTCAAACTGAAACTACAACCAGTATCTTTTTTTTTGTATCAATATAATTAAAAAATGTATCAAATTAATATTAGAGGTGTTAACTTGAACCTATGCCTATTAAATGTTATCGAGTACTAGTTCGAAAAATCGAACTGTCATACTCGATTCTCTCTAGCAAAGCAAATTGCATAAATGCTAACACTTGTAATTCTCAAGTTGTTTTTCAGCGCATTGAT
The DNA here is from genome assembly GCA_018904225.1 of Lordiphosa mommai. Lineage (NCBI taxonomy): Eukaryota > Metazoa > Arthropoda > Insecta > Diptera > Drosophilidae > Lordiphosa > Lordiphosa mommai. The sequence continues at coordinate 242,056 of JAEIFT010000214.1, forward strand.
GATATAAATAGGGCACTTGATAGTGAGCTACAAATGCGCAGCAGCAAGAAGGAGTCTAATGAGGGATACGGCAAACTTGAAACTCACCAATTTGCCGTCTTGCGATTAAGCCGTTAAACACACGTTTTTGTGTATGCCGGCTAAAATTTCGCATCAAAATTTCAAAAAAATAAAAATGTGCGATATTTTTTATTTATTATTGGCAAATTGTTAAAGACTAGTATCAAAATGATACAAAAAAGATTTAAATTGATACTTTAAAATTAATACAAATAAATGTCATTCTAATACAAATTAGTATCATTTTGATAACATCGAAAATTTTATTTTGATACTATCGAATTATCAACTTGATACTTTGAGTATTGAGCATAATTCGATACTCAATAGTTTCAAATTGATGACTAAATTGTGTCATTTTGATGATTACTTTTTTTTTGGGTGTAGAAAATTTCCCACTCCATATTACAAACTTAAATAATTTCTGAGTTAAAACTTTTGACCTTCTTTTGAACCTGTTTTAATAGTTCCGGACCCTCTCTTAAACCGGGAAAAGTGATTCCATTTTCCGCATAGAACTATTTGTCAGAAATAATAGAGATAATTTTAATTTTATATTTCTTAACTAATATAAAATCCAGGGATTAATTCCGAAACGAATATCGGTTCCGGCACAAATAAGAATTTCGGTTAAAAGTTCTATTTCGGTTTTCAGTTTATTTCGGTTTTCGGTTCCGTTGTTACTTACATTGTTATACACTTGAAAAGTGTATATTAATTTTGCCCAGAAGTTTGTAACGCATAGAAATATTCATTTCCAACCCCATAAACTATATATATTCTGGATAAGGACGACGAGCTGAGTTCAATTCCGTCCGTCTGTCTGTCTGTTTCTACGCGAACTAGTCCCTCAGTTTTAAAGCTATCGAGCTGAGTCTTCTTTTTACTGCACGCAACTAATATGTCGGAACCGGCCGGATCGGATGACTATATCATATAGCTGCCAAAGGAACGATCGGTCTAAGAACTAGTTCTAGTTAGACAAACTTTTTTGTTTTCCATCGTAGCGTCACTAATCAAGTTAGTTTATATGCTTCCACATAATTCTAGAAAAATGTATCAAAATCGGATGACTATATCATATAGCTGCCATAGGAACGATCGGTCACAAAAATAGTTCTAGTTAGAAAAACTTTTTTGTTTTCCATCGTATCGACACTAATCTTAGTATATATTAGTTTCATATGCTTCCACATAATTCTGGAAAAATTTTATCATAATCGGTAGACTATAGCATATAGCTACCATAGGACCGATCGGTCGGAAAATGTGTTTTACTAAGAAAAGTTTTTTTAATGGTATCAAATTTTTATTATCAATGATTTAAAAATTTTAAATATCTGATATCTATATCCTATATATATTATACCGGTTAGATCAGTTGGAGAAAAAGTTTTCAAGTGTATTAAAACTTTGGCAAAGTCGAAGTTAGCTTTGCCTCCTAGTTTAGATATGGTTGGGTAACCGGCATTGCGTTGGGTAGGTTCTTAGTGAGAACGGATTTTCTTCTAAGGAGATCGTTTTGACTTAGAAGTCCTTCAATATCTTTAACGTTTTGAAGACCCTTGGCCGCCTCTTCCACTAATGCGATCCCCCTTACATTTATTTTAAACATCACTTTTCCATTGGTTAAATCTGGTTCGGATCTGGTCTTAAACCAGTAAAAAATATATCTTTAAGGGCCGAATTCTCATCAACATATATTTTACACCGATATTTTTAAGTTAATGTGACAGAAAGAAGGAGCTATGTAGGAGATGTGAAATCGACCCTTAGTAACTAGCGTAAACATCGCATTTAAAATATATAGCTCAAATAATTTTTGAGAAACCTCGTTTAAACCAATTCGAACTGTTTCGGGTTCAGGTATAATGCAGAAATATGTCTTATTTCATATAAGTAACCTGCAAAAGCAGTTTTAAACCGGTGCACCGGTGCAAAATGTTAATATATCCTGAGTATAGGAACGATCGGTCGGAAATAGGACTTGTGGGAAATACTGTTCAGATTTCAAATTTTTTAATTAACAATTAAATTCTTAAAGATTGTTAATTTATCAAAATCTGATCCATCCTTTAAAAACATATATATATATCTTGAAACGAGTATTTGAACCAGAATTCAAAATCTTCTCGGGTTTTGTTCTTAATCGTTTCTTTATATGACATTTTTTCTTTTTTTTTCTTTTTACATCGAATGACGGGCGTGGCTGCAAGGACGCCACGACTGGTCGGGACTGAACATTCAGCCTGCGGGATGGTCACCCTATTTGCTGCGTAGGAGGCCTTAAGAGGCGTTTAGATCTCTATATCGTCGTTCAAGGAAATCATTTTGAAAACGGCTAAATTCATTATAATCTAAGGCTTCAATTTTTAGTATCCATTTCATCTTTTTGATTAAAATGAGTTTCTGTATTAAAAAATTTGTTTAATCAACCCAAATAGAGAAAGTACGCTTCTTCCAGGAGATCATAAATTAAGAAGGTTTGGTTGCAGTTTCAGTTTGAATACCCAAAGACCCCAACCTTTGCCCTGTTATTTACTTAATTTTTTGTAAATCAATTCTAATCTCATTTACACTTGGCTGGCATAAGTGTTGTAGATTTAAAGCTTTCAATGTTAATTAATGTGATTACCCTCTCAACTGATATGCCATATCAATTTATTAAACGTCAATTACTTTAACTCACTTAACAGATTTTTGTAAATATGAACAAAATCTTGAGTGGATGGATTTAAATGATTAGGTTTCAACACTGCGGTAATTTCTTAGCTTTGAGTTTGCATATATGTATGCATAAATATGGGGCTTCTTTTGGTGGTCTTTCGAAACCATTGCAGATTAGTCTCTCTTTTTTTTTATATAAATTTGTGTGACTTTTGTTAAACACTTGAGCACATTATTATCAATGTAGTACATGTGGTTGGTTCCCCATATAGTCGTTGTATGTATGTATATATAGTATGATGTTGTCGGAGCCCGGGCGCGTGTGCTGGTGTCATTTCAAACTGTGATAATTCAATTGTGCGGTCGATCGTAATCCACATGAACTTTTGGTGCCTACGTACATATATAAACAACATAAAACAAAATTGTAGCGCCTACATTTTAGGTTATGGCTTCTCAACTGATGATAATCTAATTGTAAAAGTCACAAAAAAAAAAGACCGAGCAGCCAAACCCTCCCCTGAGTTGATTAACTGTGATTTTTTGTGACTTTTATTGTTGTTTGTGTTGATTCGGTTCTTTATTTTAAGTTTTGCGCCATACACCGACACACACACATACACACACATGTGGACACCCAAATATGATGGATCACTTCCATATGCAATTTTCGTTAATATTTCTTTTTTGTCGCTTTCATTATGCCACGAGTCACAAGATTCATGATCAAATTTATAGTGTAATAATATTTACATTTTATTTAATTTCTTCTTTAAGATTATTCGCAGTTGAACAAATTTAATGATGTTAGCAAACATATTTTGTAGCTTTATTAGTTTCGGGTCCATTTGTTTTTTATAGCTTTGTATTCAAATTTTTACCAGATGTTTGTAACGCATTGAAGGAACCATTAAGTATACATATATGCTTTTGATCAGAGAGTCTGTCCTACTGCTATCTCTATCCTCAGATTTAAAGCTATCAAAACGAAACTTTGCTCGAAACTTTATAATGTTTTGTACTCAAAATTCCAAGTATAATTCGAACTTTCTTGTACTTAAACTAAGTACGAATCAGTCTTAAGTTATTAATTTACCCAAAATGTTTCTAAAATTGGAAAGAAAATTCTTAAATCAAGTACGAAATACAAGATTTTTTTTGTTGTACTCAAACGTTCTAGAACGAACAGGATAGAATTTATACCCTACCTTAAATATTAGGTATGATTCTTTCTTGGTTGTACTTAAACTAAGTACGAATCAATTGAATAAGAACGAATCGAGATTGGTTCAAGACCATTTCGTTCTAAGAATTAAGTTTAAAAACATTTTAATAGCCCCAAATGTACTTTATGTATCCCGAAATGACCTAAAATCAACGGCCAATATCAAGTATTTTGGGATTGAGAAAATCGTAAATAAACCAAGTATTTTGTACTTGTATCAAGTATTTTCGTACTTGGCATACTATCGATGATTTAAGTACAAAGTGCGTGTATAAATTGTATATACATATATTTAGGAAGCGCTAAAGGCTCGAAATGACTTCTTATACTGGTTGTCAAGTATATTTCAATTTTTGACACGCTCTTCCACCATAACTAAAATAACACCCCGTAACTTCTAAAGATTTGTAGTCATTCGGTTTTCATATATACATATATGGGCATTTCCAATCTGACGTGACGTTACATTCGTACGATGAAATATTCCAAAAAAAATTTAAAGAGTCAAGTTTTTAAAAAGTATTTTTTTATATTAAGGTAGTAATCAAACAGCACTATATTTATAAACAAAACAAGAAAAGAATCGACCCATAGGATTCAAAGATATAGGTAATTACTCTACGAGTAACGGGTTTAAAAATATGCCCTGACGTGACGTTACATAAAACGGAAGTGGGTTTTGAATCGGATTGCAAAATTGCAAAACTCTACAAATTGGGATACTTTTTTCGTAAGAACCTTTTTTAGTAGTTTTTGGAATAATATAAGTCTATTTATTTTCAATTTAACAACTTTAAAAAACTTTACATTTGCTTTTTTAATTATCTTTTTTAATCTGACGTGACGTTACATAAATTTCATTTGGCACTTTTTTAGTGAAGAACATTTTTCTTAAATTATTCAACGCAACAAAAAAAAATCAATTTTTATTGTAGCTAAAGTTTTGCTCAATGATTATTAGAAAAGAGAAAATGGACTGAAAAACTGGCCAAATCGTAAATTTGTACTTTCTAGCCTGATATATCTGAATTAAAAAAAAGCTTTAAACTCATTAATTAAAATAAATTTGCATAGTTCTTTTTTCGAAATCAAGTAAAAAACAACTTTTAATTTTTCGGTAATGGTAGACTTTTCTGCGGAAATGCCCATATACGGATTGCACAGCAGCATTTCACACTATTTGTGTGCGGACAAATTTTTTAAGTATCTAACATTTTTCTAGCATATGTTATATTATTACTCTTATATATTTAATACACAAATATATTATCGACGGTGACACAGAAATCTTTATAGAGATTTCAAATCTTATTCGAAAGTCTAGTTGGAATATCTGTGCATCAGATTATGGTCTAACTGTAAAAATAGGGTTGAGTCTCTCTCAAATAATTTATAGCAATTTCAATTTATAATTTCCTTTGATGTTTAACATGAGTTGGTTAAATATTTTACGTTCTTGATGAATAAAAATCATAAATTCAAATCATTTGCCCAAAAAAATTAATGTTAAGATTTAAAAATAATTTTTGGGGCCAACAGTACGTTTCTCTTGACAACCCTAAAAACATTTTTTTGTGTCAATGCTAACTGAGGTTGGTTTGCGCATTTGCTTTGTTCGGTTTGCGTATTGGCTTCGGTTGATTTGGCAAAATCTTTTTACATAATACTAGCGGCTTGAAACCAACCAAAAGAGATTTCTTAACGGATTGGAATACGGTTGAAAGAGATTTCGGTGGCACCCCAGTATTATTTTTTTTTCTGGACTAATTAATTTTCATCCATTTATTTTTTTTCACCTACTTCTAAATCAGTTTTTACACAGTAGGTACGTTCCAGAAAAAAATGTAAAAAAAGTCATGGAGTTGTACATAGAAAAAAAGGGATTGGTTCCAAGACCTTTAGCCCTCAAACAAAAAATTAAAATATTAGATTCTTTAATGCGTTAATACACAGTTTATTATATAAGAACAATAGACAATTCATTTTTTAAAGTAAAAGTATCACTAATATAGTTTTTTTGTAGAAACAGAATTAGGTGTATTTCATTTTTTGCCCGTGCAATAAAATCATTCATACAACCTTACTGTCTCTATAACAATTATTCACTCATATTTTATCTTGATAGATAAAAAATTCGTCAACAATGTTACGTACGATTGAATCCTTTGCTAATCAATAATTTGCTAATCAGTTACTTAAAAAAATAACTTTTCATAGTTTGACATATCGAACAACATCTTTAAGCTCGCAGGTGCGTATCCTAGCTAAGTATGTGACTATATTTCTTCTCATCATGGCGCAAATTCTGGCTGCTCTTTATTTAAAAAAAAAAACAAGCTCAAATACAGAATTTAAAAACAAATTGTACCAAAAAAAAAAACATAGTCTTGTTAGTCTAAAAAACGCTGAATTGAGAATAGAGAATTGATGAAGAAGTTTTCCTCATTTAACACAAAATATTTAAAAAAAAAAGTAATATACACTTTTCAAGTGTATAATGATTCTTAATGCTCACTAACGACATAGCTGGAAACTTATATCCCAGTTTAAGGTTCACGTTGTATCTGGCCGTTTATGACCAATCAGTCAGTCAGGACAAACAAAAACTGAAATCGTAGGTATTTAGCTTTTCGGCCTAATTATTGCCTAATCTAAATTTTTATTGATTTATATCAACGTTTGGTTCGGTTCGTTTTAATCCCAGTTAACATTCCTGATAACTACAAGTTTTTTTCTTTATTTAAAGATAAAGTAAAAATGTTCGTAGATCAGTAAAATCCACAGAGCGAACTTTTTTTCGCAGTCGTACACACAATTTTGGTCGCTGAGACGCGGTGCGTATCGCTCCATGCCCTAAATGTTGTTTGCTTCATTGCGAAACGTTATTTCTTTTTTCTCCCTATAAAGAGCCGGGCTCCAAGGGCTTAAAGAGCCACTACTGGTCCAACGCTGGTATAAACGACGACCAAATCAGCTACATGAATTTACATATTACATATTTTGTTTTTGCTATACATAACAACCCGGGTATCAAGAATTCTTTTTTCAATGTTTTTAAAATGAGAAATTATTGGTCAAATTATCTAATTTTAGTTTTCTTTAATTTCACTTTCATTGATTTTTATATTTTTATTAAGCACTTTCTTATATTTCCCTTGTGTCAATCCTTACATTATAAATTTAATTTTATACAATAATTTTGGTTTATGTGTATTACAAAAATGTTTGTTTGATTTAATAGATCACATTCCTTAGCGCAACGAATTTTTACTTCCGTCACGTATGTCCGATCCCGAAACCCATCCGTTAAGCACTGAATTGTCAAAGAATTGCTGCAACGGGAGCACAAAAAAATCAAATAAAATCCAACTGCCTAAAAGCTTTAATAAAATAATACAAATCCAAAATTTTTGTCAGACGACAATTGTTTGTTGTCTGCCTCTGTGTTGTGGGTGTGTTATACTTACTTACTTAGTTGATATGCCCATGTATGTGTGATAAATGCAGTAGAAGTAGACAAACAAAAACATAAACAAATTGTCGGCATTTTCTACTCTTTCACTATAAATATCTCTTTCATTCTCGATATAACTTATACGCATGTCCATTCTCTAAGAGTTGGTGGGGAGCAGCGTAAGAGTGCAGTTTGCATTTTGTTTTGAATGCATTAAGACACTTTAGTCTCTTTAGCCGGGGCAAAGTAATCTTATACAAACTTGATGCTGTATATAAACCATTCATAAGCCTTTAGTTTATGGAAAAATAAACTAGAGCAACGTTATGGAGGACAATGTAATGACCTGAATTAGATAAATGAAAGCTGACGGTGCGCTTTCGTACACTTGACACTTGTCTTTGCAAACACATTCAAAGGCAGGACAATTGAGTTACCCCCCTTCCCCAGAATCGGGTCATTGCTCTTTGTCATAATTACATATCTTACTTGGGTATGGGTAGGGAAAGGGCATTGACGGGTCGCTTGGGCGTACCCATGTTTAATCCATGTTTTAATTATGCAGTTTCAACAATTGTTTACTTCTAGTTCCAACCCTGAATTTTAAATAACGATTTTAATCATTTCTATTAGAAGACTTTTTCGGGTATATTATCAATTGAAAAAATTGAAAAATTTGTTAGGCCAAAGCTGACAAATGAACACTCTCCAGAATGATTAATTAGACAGCATATACATAGAAAAATAATGGATCAAATATCAATCTGATATTGGCTGATGAATTTGATATTTTATATATATCATTTAATTCATATCATTTTAAAACGAAAACATATAATTTTGACATTAATAATATCAGTTTGTCATTAAAATATCATATTGATATGAAAATTTCATAAAAAACCGTTCACAATGTTATGAAATAAGGTCAGATTGATATTTCATCATGTAAATTTTATCTTAAAACATATCAATTTAATATGGAAAAATATAATATTGAGTCCCAAATCTTATAAATTTTTTTCAGTGTACATGCTGTCATATCAAATGATTTTTTTTTTATGTTTGGCACGTCCCTGCCTCCCCCACAAATTAAAAAAAAACGTAATAACTCCCACAATTTTGAAGGTAGATAGTTCGAACATTCTGGACATATATTTTACAACTCATTATTTATCGACCCGCCATACATCGTTTTTCGATCAGATGAACAATATTAGAGCTATACGAAAAATAAAATTTAACGCAACGACAACAACATCACCGCAGCGATTGTGTAGGACTTACGAGAAAGAGAGAGCGAGAGGGCAAAAGCTAACTGGTAATTTCCCCAACTGGACTTTGCTTGACGGCAGTAGCTAATTGGACTGCGTCGCTCTCAGTTTCCCCCTCCCTTTTTTCCCATAGATATTTGTATAAGGAGGCAAAGACCAAGTATGAGAGGAGCGATGCAATTGAGATGGCCTGCGGTCAGAAATCACGCGTGACTAATATAGATACGTTTAGGTTAAAAGGAAATTATATACAAGTTTTATAATTTTACGACTTATGTACTAGGGTAATTCTACTCATCATTACTTATCGAGCTCCCATACATCGTTTTCCAACCAGATCAACGATAGTCGAAAAATATATCAATTACATACAAACAGGTACAGAGTAAATTACAGTCGGGCTTCACCGACTTTCTTACTTGTTTTATCTGATCTTGTTATATCTGATACTGCGCAGACCAGAGGCGGGATTAATATTTTAAATTTGCTCGAACCAGCGAAGAGTAAAGTTGTTTGGTGGTGTATAAATCATTAAATTCTTGATAAATCCAAGGACACGTTTAGCTTTGGTACAAAGGAAAATAATGTGGCTTTAAAAGATTAATTTAGATTTGAAAAGTTTAACCAAATCATCGGCTTTATGAATTCGAATGTTGTATTCATATAAATACGTCTTGACTCGGTGAAAGGACATGATTTTACACTTATCAATATTATTTAATTAATGCGAAAATGAATCGTCGTTTGAATTGGAAATCACTTGACGAAAATCATTAATGAAAAGGTTGAATAACAATGGTCCGAGATAATTCCCCTGCGTTACCCCAGAATGCTTACTTAAATCGCAGCAGTTGGGAGCGATGATCTGGAACTAGCAAATAAAGATGGACGAAAGATACACTAAGTAAATGTAGTACCATTTTGCTATCTCTGCCCCAGTTAAAATAATTTTGAGAATTCTAGATATTTGAATATCATGTTATAAAAACGAAATGAATTATTAATATAATATAAACTCACATAAACTCAAAATGTTCAATTTTCAACATTCTATTTGGATTTAAGATAAAGTTTTAGAGTTTTTGAATATAATGAGTAACTTTTCAATCACTGCACTACACAGAGAACATGTGGCGACACATTTAAAAGTTATCAGTTATATAGAAACTTTGGCAGGTACAGACTAAAGTTGGTCTGGTCCAAAAGTATTCTATTATTTCTTATCAAATAAAACTGAAAAAGTTACTTAATATTCAAAAAAAATATACTAACATAATTTTAAACTTCATTTCTACATTTTATATTACCATTTTTCTAACATTTTTCTAAGACTTAGAAATTTTGTACATTTAATTAAGTTTTTAAGCTGTTTAGAATTTTTTTTTATATCTTATAAAGAAAATTTGGTTCTGGTTATTCTAAAATGTAATACTTTTTCTGAGTGTATATATTGTTATTTAACCAGCTGAAGTGTATATTTGAAATAATCATAAATCAATATAAGAACCCGAAACAATACCGGTATTAGCGTATAGGTATGGTTGCGGTTTTTTCGGTTCCTATTATAACAGTTAACGGTTTTCTGTTCTCAAAAAATTTGTAATATGGGTTCCGGTTTCGATACCGGTATTTGGCTGTAAGAGGTTTATTTCGGTTAACGGCTCCGGTTATGATATTATCCACTGGTTTTAACAAAAATGTATAAAATAATGGTATTTTTTTTAGATTCCCACCACTAACAGATCGCGATAAAAACGAAAAAGATCAACAAACTTTTAAAAATTATTGTGTCTCAAAGGTCCATCGGATTTAGGCGACCCAAATTGTGAATATACCATTTTTATGTCTTCTATCCGAGAGAAATTAAGAGATTCAAAAAAGATAGTAAGGTTTTATTAATATTTAATGTTATTTTGTCTTTTTTTCCAAGGGGGACAGCCGATATTTTTATGAAATAATTTTTCTCTGGTAAAGGATATTCGTATACATATTCAAGAAAAAATCTATAAAATTAATGCTCGAGGAATAATATTTTTCTAAAATAAAATTTTTTTAAGTAAATATAATTGATTGAAAAAATGTCTAAGATAATGTCAACCTCGTCGGATTTAAAAATGTTTCCTAAAATTTGAGATCATTAAAATTGGGAGTCCTAAAAACATTTTTTAAAATGTTATATCAAAAAAATATAAAGATATCGTGAGTTTTTTTCTAGGATATGTATTTCAGTCCTCGTGGACTGATATTGCAAAAAGTCGACTTGTAGATGTGTAATACAGGTTATAACGATTCCATAATTGCCAATAATTGTCCGAGATACAAGGATATTTAGGTAATATTCTTAAATTGGTCTTCATAGAGTGTTTTTGGGTAAGACTCCCAGATAAAGACAGGAAAAGGTTCCTCGCTGACTGATATTGAAAAAAGTAGATGTACAATACAGGTTATAACAAATCCATAATTGCCAATAAGATCAATCTAGGTCGATAATTGTCCGAGATATAAGGCTATTCAGGTAATATTTCATTTCATAAAAATATCGGTTGGCCCTCCTTTAAAAAAGAAAGAAAAAACATTAAATTTCGCTAAAATCCTACTTAAGAGAATACTTTATGGAACCTTTCATTTTTTCTCAGATAGAAGATATGAAAATAGTAGAATCTCAATTTGGGTGGCTTAAATCGGATGCACTGTTACGATGCTATTATATTTTTAAGATTTATGTTCTTTGTCGTCTTCAACTTAACCCTGTATTTGGGTCCCTAGAACCTGATCACAAAAAGAACCTTCTAAAGTGGTTGCTTAGATTTTCAATAAGAAAGTTTTGACAATGTTACTAACCGCTTACGAATTTTGTCTACATTACTTTCGGCTTACTAATTACAATATAAACAAATACTTACAGATTTAATGGTCTTTTGTCTTAACCCGGATATTGTATGCATTTAAGTAAGTTGTTGTTGTTGTTTAGCATATGTATTTACTATTTACATAAAACACAAACATTCCATTTCTTAATTTTCTAAATAACCAAATTATTCACCCAATGGTGGCACCTTGAATATCTTGGCTGTATTATCTTCCGAAACACTCAAAAGTAAATTTTCTGTTGGCTTATAGGCAAATTCATAAACATGATAAAAATGGCCGGATAGTTTAAATTTTAATGTTCCCGTTCGTGCATCAAAGGCATTTAGATTGCCCTGAGATGTGGCCGCTAAGAGGGTGTAATCATTTAACCATTTGATTCTGCAAAAAGAAAAAATTAATAACATTTTGCTAGCAAACTTATTTGTTTGTGTTTACCTGAGGATGCCATCATTGGGCACTGGATTTTCACATATCGTGCGCAGACTGTACTTGCTGTAATCCCAAATGGATATTTCGCCATCCAGGGAGGCGCAAGCTAACAGCTTAAGTTCGGCCGATGAGGGAGCAAATGCAATGCATTCGATGGAATTTTCAGATTGTACGGTATTCACGGGGCCATTGTTGGTGCAAAAAAGTAGTTTGCCTGTTGAAATAAAGAATTTTAATAAAGTTCTTTCTCTTGGGAATCTCTTCTACTTACCACTTCCTTCTGCACAGACATACAATGGCGAATCCCTTTCGCAGGCCACCACCGCATGGTTAATCTCTTGAAAACCCATGGGATGCTGTTCATTTACCTCCATCAGCACTTGACATGTCTTCAGATCCCACAACTTAACCGAACCATTCATATAGGCCGTAAATAGCTTCTTGCCGTCGCCACTTAGCTCGCCAGCTTCGCATTTAGATGATTGACCAGCCAGAATTTTACACTCTCCACTTGGTATGCGCCATACATAGACCTCACCGCTATCACTGCCTGCCATGAGCACATGAGCCGCACGATGCCACAACATCCAGGCCATATCGAACATGGAGTATTCCCATACCTTGTTTAGTATGGGTCTCTCCTCTTTTTGCTCGTTCACCTTAAATACCATAATCTCTCCAGATAGGTCACCCGTGGCCAAATAACCGCCATCGTGACTGAAATGTACCTCTGTCACCGTATCCTTGTGTTCGGTTATCTCAAACAGCACCTCACCCGTTGTGGTATCCCAGACATAGGCACGATCATCCTCACTGCCCGTGGCGGCCCAATTGTACTGAGGATGCAGACTGCAGGCAAAGACCGGCGATGTGTGCTTGCGGAAAGTGATTAATGCTTCATCCTTAATCTGAGCTATTCTCTCCCTATCCTTGGCCTCCTCCTCATCATCATCCTCATCGTCATCGTCGTCCATCATGCCCAAGCGTGCCTCAAGCTGGGCTAAGGTGACCTCTTCCATTTCCAGTTCGTCATCGTCGTCCAGTGGTGGTTCCCCATGGCCATCTATATCGATTTCCTCCAAGATTTCATCATCGCCATCCTCAAAGTCGGGACGATGTGGAGGCGTATTGTCGCGCATTTTCGTTGATTTGTTAAATTAAATAAATTTTAGTAAAATAAACTAAATAGACGCTCTGCGTCGCATGCGTCAACACGTGTTTGGTCTGAGCGAACAGCTGCTGCCCAGCGACGTAAGCAATTGACGTAGTGATAAGCGGTATTGTCACGTAACTGCACAAAAGTAACGAGTCACTTAGTCACTGTGGGGAATTTGAATTTTAAAAATGTTGTTATTAAATAATTTTACTTAAATCAATTAATGAATGAAAAATACTAAAAAATTAAACGCGGTATCGATTCGGTGTTCAAGTTCGAATTAAAAACCTTATAAAATAATTTTACTTGAGGTCATATTGTTATATTTTCTCGTATCTATAAATCAATTAATGAATGGAAAATACTGAAATCAAAAAACGCGGTATCGATTTGGTTTTTAAACTCGAATTAAAAACGTTATACAATTTTTTTATAATCAATAAATATATAATAAATAAATATAAATCAATATATGAATGGAAAGTACTGAAAACGGAAATCCGGCATAGATTCGGGTTTCAAGTTCGAATTAAAAACCTTATAAAATAATTATTTTTGAGGTCATTAGGTTATGATTTTTCATAATTATAAACCAATTATTGAATGGAAAATACTTAAAACGAATACGCGGTTCAGTAGTTCTAGCATTTACAAATTTTGACTAACCGGAATTGCTTAATGTTTCTATTTCTATTCTATTTCAATCATTTGCACGTATTAAAAAAAAAATTCGGAGTACTAAAACGGAATTGCTCAAATGGTTGTTTTTTACCATTAGCTTTAAATAATCTTTATTTTTTCGAAATCGAATTTCTAAAAACGATACATAAAAACCCAACAGGAGGTGTGGCTTTTGTCATTAAGATTTTATTTTTATTAGATTTTCGAGAAAATCTCTTTTTCCCAAGTTCAAACGATTCTTAAAAATGTTCTTACGTTACATTTTAATTAGTACACAGTGGAAAAAAAGGATCAATATCAATTTGATATAGTCTGGTTAAATTGTCTGTCAGTTTCACATTGCTTACATAATATTTATTACCAAAATTTCATGAAATTATAAAAAAAATAAACTAAAATCAAAGTAATTTTTGGAGAACTAAGAGGTATACATTAAAAAATTATTTCATCTTTATTTTTCATAATTTTTAGCAATTTTAAATAATTTTTTAATATTGTCTTAAAAAAAGGTCAAACATTTTTAGTTATTAAAAAAATTATTATTATTATTTAAAAATATTGACACACAATTACAAAATGTGTCCACTCGAAAAGACATTGCATCTTAGGCCTAATTAGATAGGCTATTTATATATTCAGCCATTTCTGAAAAACAGAAGTGCAAAGGGAAAGTTTAGTGCCTTGATTGATGTACGATTAAAGAAGGGGTCACGAATGATCACGCACGAACAACCACCCCCGAATTTTTGCTTATAAAGACCCTAATGCTATCATGAGTTTCATGGCCACACACAGCGCCAGTTTTAGTAATAATATTATTAATAAAATATAATAGAAAACATATTTTGTAAATCTCACTATCACGTCGTGACACACCGTGATACGTTTAAATTCACGTCACGAGCGCACCTCTAGTATATACTATAGCACTCTGTCCTTGTACTGACTTGGACTTTCGGTTTATTGAGAAAAACTGGTCGCGGAGCTGCTTTCATTCGCCACAAATGTCTGTCTTTTCACTGAAGTTTATGGTTAATTTGATACAGGTCATTTCCTTCTGTTTTCAGGTCACCTTGTCCGACATTTATTCTCAAAAATCAGACCCTCTTTCAACATAAAATGCTTAAATTTTTAATTTCAATTTACAGGCAATTTTTAACTTGGTAAAAAAAGAAACTATTTTTTGTAGAAAGCCATCAAAAAAGTTATGAAGCAGTTCGATTCCCAGATCTTTTGTGGAAATTGTGCTGTCTGCTTAATTCTGTCTGCAATCAAAATATACAGATTAGAGCTCCAAAACCCAAAAAATAAAGATAAAGATTTGATAAGCTTGGCAATGATATGTTTTTTATTTTATTTATAAAATAAGATGTTGTGGAGACTTATTCAAGAATTCATAGTGAAAATATTAACAACAAAGTGAATAGAAAAAGAAACAAAAGTATTGTAGTTCATTCCAAGTAACGTAAAAACTTTTTTTTTACCAATAACCGTTAGACATTGGTTATTCGGCTTCTGTTGTCGGAAACCACACTTTATAGTCAAAGCCAAGCGCTTCGATTGCACCGAGCTTCAACTTAAAAATATCGCCAAAAAGTATTCGATACACAAATCGTTTTTTGACAAATATATTGATATTTGATATATCGATACAATTTTCGGCATCCCTACTTTGAAGCCTTCTCTTCTTTATATCTACGCACATAATCGAATTGTAGAGTGGGGTAGTCTCTAGTAAGTAAGAAACTCCGAGTTACACACTTTTCGGTTTTAAATGGTTGTTTCCATATTAGCCACCTATCCTTAGAGTATTTATCCAAAATATATCACCATCAGAAAGCAATCCGTTAACCAAATAGAGCCAAAATGCAAAAATGCGTACACTTCTCGCGTACTAATAATTTATTAAACAAATGCATTATGTATGTAAATGGAATCAAGGGCCATTTTCTCATGTTCATGTTTTTCAAATCAATGTGAATATTAAGCAAGTTTATGTTGCCTGCTTTTAGACACAAGCAGAGATATTGTTAAAGCGGCCTAAAAGTAGGCAACATGAAGATGAGAAAACGGCCCTTAGTATTTTAGTTAATTTATTTTCCCAAAAAAATTTTCTTTTTTGTTGTGGGCACATTTTTTTCCCTTCTGTTAAGTTTTGGTTTACTAACACCTTGTGGTTTACTAACAATTTTTGGTTTTACCAAATCTTTCCCTTTCTGAGCAATCTTTCGCTCCATTGGTTTAGTTTCAAGATATTTGATTCTCTTCTCCAATTCATTTAACGAGGGCAAATCACCCCAATCACAATTGTTGTGGCATTTATGGGCCTTTTCTTCAAGTTGACTTATTTTCATATTAAAATCCTTTAAAAGATTCTCCAAACTTTGTATGCGATTGACTAGCTTGGAATTATATTTGTTGGTCATATTATTATGGCGATTTTCCAGTTGAACAAGTTGATTATTTACCACTTGGATACGACTGTCCTCGGGTTTTTTAGTGGTTTGTTTGAGATGATTTTCAAATTCATCTATACGATTCTCTAGATAGGGTTGCAAGTTATTATCCATATCGTTGGCTAGCTGAAGGACGGTAGTTTCTTTGGTAAAATTGGTGGCCAATTTGAGTTTAATTTTTTGAATTATTTTATTATTATTTTGAGCTTCCGATTGGAGTTTTTTGATGTCAGGTGAGATCAGAGTTTTCCAATCATTTTCCATTAAAGTAAGCTGATTTTCTATATTTTCAGTGGGGCCCGAATTCGGGTATACCTTTTTAAGAAATTCTTCTATTAGGTTAAGTTGGGCATTAAGTTCATTTGGGTTTAAAGTTTTGTTAGAAGATGGATTTTTGAGTTTGAGTTCTGATAATATTTTTTCCACTTTATTTATTATTACCAAACATTTTTGAAAATCTGCTAAATACAAAGTGGAATTTTCTAAGTCAATGTAAGGTTTTTTGGTGACATTTTTTTTACGATTTTGAAAAGTTTTAATTTTGTCTTTAATATTTTTCAGTTTATTTAAAAGGTTATCTAAAAAGTTTTTTAGATTTGGTTGAACAAAGGCTTTAAAAGAAGTCAGCGTGGTATTTATTTCTTTAACTTTACTTTGCAGCTGTGTAAATTTTGTATCAATTTGTAAAAATTGTTGTTTCGTTTTCTGACATTCCTTAAAACAAATATTTTTTAATTTATTCAAATGATTTTCTTCTATTAGCATTAAATGATCTGTGTTTATAATGGATTTATTTACTTCATTAAAATTTTTTCTAAATTTTCTAACATTTTAGGTAAATCTTGGTCAAATTTTGTTAATTTTAGCTGATTTATTAAATTTTCTAATTGTTTTAATTTTAATTTCCAGTGATGGCAACATTTTTCACTTTCGTTGGTAAAATTTTCATACAATTTTTTGAGAAAAAGATTTTGTGTTGTAAAATTTGGAAACAAATTGTCAAAATCGAAATCTTTTTCCTTTACTCCATTTGGTTTAAGATTTTCCAAACTACTTTTTTCCAACTCAACTTGCTGTTTCACTTGGTTTAATTCCTCAAACCATTTCGGACAACATTTGGTGCTTATAGAATTGTTCTTCAAAAACTCTAATCTGTTATTTAAATGATCAAAATCCAAATAAATATTACCCGTTGACTTAACTCTTTTATCAAATTTCATTTGATTATTTATCATTATAAGATCCAAAATATCATGTATAATTTCTAAACGATCTCTTATTGGATTATAGGCACAACATTTTGTTTCTAAATGTTTTTCCAGTTTTTCTATAATTTTTGAAATTTTTTGATTAAGATTTGTAAGGTTTTGTGTACGATCCACTTGTTGATCTATCCATTTACCCATATCGGTAGATATATTACAACTGTTTAGGGTTGTATCTGGTTTAATAGTGGTGGTCGTTATATCTTTCAACTCCATCGATCGATTACATTTCACCTCCATGGGTATTTTAAATATTGTCAATAGATTAATTTCTACTTCTTTTTCATTCTTAATTACAAATGAATTTGCTGTCAACAATTGTTGTCTAACCTCTCTTTCCCATTGTTCTATTCGATTCCATAATATGTTCAATTCTTCTTCAGTTTGATTTTCTGGTATACATTTGGCTTTAATATAACTATTTTCAATACCCAGCAGCAATGTATCATATGGTTGATCACCTTCATCCATATAGTCTGGTGGAGAATCGAAGTAGCATATAACACACGGCTATGATTTTAATGCAATATTCTTGTCGTTTTAGCTGAGTTATATTTGGGGGGTATTTAACGGCTGTTAAGAGTCTGGGCCCCAGGGCTAACCAATATATTATCGAGGTCACTGCAATCTAAAATTGTTTACAAATTAAAACCAAAACTTTATTTTCTTTACAATATTTACCATCTGTGCACTTTACTGTTTGATTTCCCTCTAACAAATGATTTCACCTTTCATAATTAATTTTATACTGCCCTGACCTGTTCTGGTCTGCTCTTTATCAACAAACTGTTGAAAATTGTTCAATAGAAAAAAAATATATTAAAAGTCACCCTTGGCATTGGCTTAGGGGTCGTTCCCACGGTTTCTGCTTCCGATCTCCTTGCGCCTGCGCCTGCGCCAAACTCGTGAGGAGCGCACGCATAAAGTGTGTTCCTTTCCCATCATTATTTCTAGGATTTTTATTTTGAAAAGGAGATGATTAAGAAGGAAATATGTGTTGGGTATCCCTTTGAAAGGCTACTACCTGTGCGTCAGTTGTGTTAAGGGGGATGAATATTTTGAACGTTACATTTTGGTTTAGATGCACTCGACAAAAAAAAATGGCCAATTTCAAAAGGTCATATATATTTTAGTTGTGGAGAACCTCCGAAATTAATTGAGAATATGCATTGAGATAGAAGGGTTAAGAGATTTATCAGAGACCACCACATTTATTCCCTAGTGAAAACGAAATAGAAAGACAACCTTTAAAATTTCAGGAAAAGGACATAAAAGGGATTTGTGTAATACTTCAACAATTCTTACTTTGGTAACGTATATTATAGCACCCTGTTTAAGCATTCGTTTTAAAGCTTAAAGCCCTATACGGACCTGCGAAGTAATGCGAAGTTTCATACAAAATTTGAGGAAGAAGAAGCAGAAGTAATGATTCCTTCACCCTTTACTTTTACCTCATACGGAGCTGAGAAGTACTGTTGCGCTTAACAGCACACGAATGGAACCTATGTTAAGCCTGTGGATTTGATTTTACTTCGGGCAGCTGAAGAAACATTGTTGCAAACAATGTTACTTTACCCTACTTCTGCCTTGAAACCATCACCAAACAGCTAAAATTAAATTTCATACGAGAAGTCAATTGTTTTAATACAGTCGTAAATGATCGTTTTAACAAGGGTTTGAATAACTTACTAACTAAAAATTGCAAAATCCAAAAAGTTGACTAATCATACTCTTATTTTAATGCGCTAAAGAATTTAAATAATCGTAGTAATGGTTGATTATGCAAACTATATAGGCGACATTGCATTTGCTAGGTATGCACTACATCGGTGTAGCATTTTAAAACAGTTTTCATAGCCACTTTTAAAAAGTTGTTGTTAGTCAGCAAGGCTGGTCGAGAAGTTGCTTATCTTTATAAAAAAAGCAACAACATTTCTAGTCAATTAGTGAGACCATCGCTATGGTAATTGAATAATACCAATAAACTCAAGATTTGGTTAATTTCTTAATAAATCTGGGCACACTAGACTTACGTTCCACCTTGACGTAATATATGGTGAAGTAAGATAAATTACTTACTTCGCAGGTCCGTATAGGGCTTAAGGAACTATTACTCTATTACACGCTTTTTAAAGTTTTCAAATATCTTTATTAATTCGGAAGTTATGTGGAACGAAAAAAAAAAAAAAAAAAAAATAAAATGACACTAAGGCTTATGGTAAAGTTATTATTATACACAGAGTAAAAAATTGATATGAAATGGCAGTCAATTCCACATTTTTTCATATCAATTTCACTCCGATATGACGAAGATTAACTTGATATGCTAAAAAGATTAATACGAACTTTTTTATAAAAAAAAAAACAAAAAAACATTGCCATATCTGGGGGATCGAACTCGAGACCTTGCACTTAACACGAATGGAAGGACGTCTCAACGCAGTCAGCCAACGCACATACTTAGGTCTAAGAGACTATTTATATTTTGTAAGAAAAAATTGATATTTTTAAAAGATCATTTTAACCAGCAAAGATTAAATTGATCTTGAGCTTTTTTTTTCTCTGTGTAGTTTTATATTAATATACTGAATGAAACAAAATTAAGACACAGTGAATTAATCTACAGTTTAGTTGTCACATACCCCACAGTGCATCGGCTGGGATATCTCGGATTTTTTATTGTTTAGGCATTCATCTCTACTAGCTCTTATTCTAGGTTTACATTGGGTTAATAAAAAATGAATTTAACAGGAATTAAACTAAAAATGAGTCAATGTAAGCCCAGCCAAACTTTAGTGTTCAAAATGCACGTACAACTGATACCTGGAATAGGTTTTAAGTCCTTTACTAATCCTTTGATCTCATAAACTTTTTAAATACTTTTATTTCTTTCGTTCAACAAATTACCTAATAATATGAACCGGAAATTTTTTTTTAATAAAGATTCAGTTCATGGTCCGATCAGGCACTTCAGTTTCAGGGGTTCGGTTATGGACCAGTTTGCAGCCTTGTTTTTAAAACTGATACAACGTTGGGGTTAATAATTATTAAATTATAATTTGTGAGGATATATGAAATTTTTGTAAGTTCGGGTGTTTTTTAGCAAATATTTTAAACCTTTGAGACTCTCCTTTCCTGCAGTTTGGGACATTCAGCAAAATCTGTACTTGAATCATGTACAAACTGTGTCAATAGTAGGATCTTGATACGTAGTATCGAATCAAACAAGGTTGCAAAGATCCAAATGCCATGAATTATCCAAAGACAAAGAAGGTATAACTATAGGTCAATTATCTACCATCACTCCATATGTAGTGTCTTAGAACAAGTTGGAATTTTTAATGACAGATTCGTGTTTAAATATTGTAGGTTTTTGGTTGCTTTTTACATTTAATAATTTTATGAAGAAAAATTAAAAAAATTTAAAAATTTTCTTTGGCTCAAAAAATATTTAAAATTTAAATAAAAGTATAAAAAAATTGTTATAAAATTTTTTATAATATTTCTGTTATTAAGAAATATTATTTGTTAGAAACTCACAACCTTTCTAGGGGGCCTAGCATTTCAAATATTTTACCAAATTTTCTTTCATGTGACCCTAGTTTTTACTGAAATTTTCAAAACGATATCAAGTGTGTTTAAGAAGTTACCGATTTCTGTCACTTGTTTTTTTTCAAAACTAGCCACTGTGCATCGTACCAAGTTAATATGATGTGCCTAAACTCTGTGTTAAAGATAATTTTTTCAGTTCGTTCTTCGAAGGCTTCTTTCAGGACCGAAAAAAAGTGGGAACGGATTGGTAATATAAGTAAGAAATTTGTGCTGATTTTTAGAAAGCCATTTTCTCGAAGTGTAGAAACACAAAATTTGATAAGTAGGATCCTGTTATATTTATACCCTTGCAGAGGGTATATTAAAACTGTCACGATGTTTGTAACGCATAAAAGGAAGCATATCCGACCCACAGTTTAAAAGCTATCTTGACCAAATTTTGCAAAAAGTCTTTAAATACACATAGGCTGCACATTTGTCGGAATCGAGCGGATCGAATGACTATATCATATAGCTGGCATAGGAACGATCGGCCCTAAAACTAGTTCTAGTGAGAAAAATTTTTTGTTTACCATCGTAGCGTTACCAATCTTGGTATAAATTAGTTTTAAATGCTTCCACATAATTCTGGAAGAATTTATCAAAATCGGATCACTATAGCGTATAGCTGCCATAGGAACGGTCGGTCTAAATTCTAGTTCTAGTGAGAAAAACTTTTTTGTTATCAATGGTAGCATCTTTAATAAACTGCAAACATTAAAACATCAGCGGAGTACGGAGGTTAGGGTACGTATTTATATTTTTAACAGGGTGTCAAACCGGAACCCAAACCGGAACCGTATACCGAAAAGAACCGATTGAAACTCAGAACTGGAACCGTAACCGGAACCGTTATTATTTATTTGTTGGGAACCGGTATTTTGGAACCTTTATTTTCGGAACCAAAATGACCGAAAAATTTATTATCAGCCGTGCTCCCGTTTTCACGTTACTTTTGCGATTTCAGCATGTGAACAATTGAATTCCATTCTCACATTTCTTTTTTTTATATGAAAAGTAACACTCATATCTGTGACTACTAGATCAAGTCCGAACAATTTAAAAAATTTTTACAAATTAAAATCGGTAAGCAAAGACAAAGTGATTTCAAATCGAAAAATATTTGTGGACTCTATCTAGTTACCTCAGATCTTAATGTCATTTCATATATAAACTAACACAATTTGATTTGTAAAATCATCTCTTCACGTGGACAAATCGCAAAAGTCAGGTGAAAATGGGAGCACAGCTGTATATTTAATTTTCCTTCTATATAACTACATTCTGTTGTGTAGGTTGCTACGGGTTCTATTATATCTTCGGTTTAAAGGATTTTCAAAACATACCGGTACATACCGGTATACCGAAATAAAAACCAAGGTACCGATACGGAACCGAATACCGAAATAAACTAGAACCTTAACAGAACCTTTTACCGAAACATTAGTTTTGGTACGTACCAGAACCGGAACCGGAACCGAAATTCGGTTTGATTTCCTGGTTTTTAAAGAACCTTTTTTGTTGCTTAATCAGTCCATATTGTGTTTTTTTCTGCCTCTTTAACACCTTTACTCTGGGGCTACTGGGATCAAATTCCACTTGAAAATATGTCAAATCCGCTGTTTAGTAATAAGCATTATTAAAAGATTCAATATGTTTGAAAGCGATAAGATAATATATAAATCTAAACGGCGATGTATAGCTTCTAGAAGGAATGGTTATGATTCAAGATGTTTTTAATGCGCTAAACACAAACCTATAATATTCCACGTTTTATCAGAATCGAATACTAACAGGGACCGTAATTTATTTTGAATAAATCGCTTAATTATACTTATTTCTTGACTTTTTCCATTTGCTCATGAAATAACGATTAATTTTTAATAATATTTAATATTAATTTTTAAGCATAATATGATATGATATGTTTAAAAATATTTAAATAACTTTTATTTATGATTTTTATTTATTTGATCCATTAATAATCGTTATTTCATGAGTTTTATTTTAAAATCTATAAATAACTCTTATTTCAGATTTTTATCTATATGCTCAAAAATAATAGTTATATCTTAAGTTTTTAAATAATGTTAAAAATTAATCGTTATTTTTGAGAGTTATCAAAAAAAATCGAAGATTTGTAAATGCAAATGGACAGATAAGCGATCGGGGATCGGATTGGTGTATTTCACACTCTTATAGAGTGATTATAAGTGAATGATTTTTTTGATGAAAAAATAAAAAATAATCGTTATTTACGTTCCCAGAATAAACCATCTTGCCTGAATTTTAACGTTTTTAAGAAAAAGCACGAAGTATGCACGAAGCACGCACAAAAGTTCATAAAAAAATAGAAACCGCTTTAAAGTTCCACAACTGTCTTAAGCTGCTTTTACTTTCGGTTGGAAGGTTAAGCTAATTATTATATATTTTTTTCTCAGAATTTTCCCAATAATTATAATTATTTACAACATTTTTCTCTGAGTGCAGAAACATCAAAGTTGATGACACTTGATAAGAAAGCATTTATCTCTAATGACTTTCAAATAAGCCCCTATACCATAATTCCTATCAACATAGTTTCCATATTTATATGTATTGTTCAGTGATTTGCATTTTTCAAATACTCCCGCATTTCTCCTCCTCCTCCTCCTCCCCGCCTCCCTCCGGCAATCAAAACTAAATTACCAAGGGGCGGCGTAAAGAATTCCCTTTTGACAAGCAATCGTGTAACGCGATAAACATATATAGTAAGTACATATATGTATGTATGTGTAAAGTAGAACCCGAATGCATTTCGTATATACAATAAATATTACATTAGTGTGCGTATATGATACTCGTTTTGGGGTCGACGCGATCGTTAAATGAAAAGAAGATGGAGAAAAAAAAAACGCAGCGAGGTGCGGACCCTAGGGTCTGCGATGTGATGCTGCGGCTGCGACTGTGTGTAAGTTTTTTTGTTGTTGTTGTTTTGTTTGCCTTTGATGGAATAAAAACAAATCAGTTTGACGTTGACCCTTCTTCAGCTTAGGGTCGGATGACCCGCTGAAGTAAACAAAGAATAGAAGGGAAGGAAAAAGTGATAAACATAAAAATGGTTAGTCGACTTAAGATAACCACTGACTGCATAATGCATCAGACATGATAACAATACACACACACACACACATACACACACACGATTGTATATACACTTATTGTTTATCTCAACTATTTCCGCGGCGACGTCGCGAGACTTTTTTGTATAAAATCGTGTGTGGAGTCAGAGGGTCCAGTCAGTTCTCAACGTAAACCGTTAACGACAACAAGTTTCCACGTCATTGAAAATGACTTTACGAACTCCGTTGAAGTGCACAGACTAAATCCGCACCCTTGTCAACATGGGTTTTAGCTTTAAATTAACGCTCAAAGCGTTCCCCCTTTGGTTGGTACAGAAGCTTTAAAAATCGTTTTACTGGCCCACTCGTCAGGATCGAGGATGATGGGCTGGCAAACAAAGCAGGATCCGGGCTTGAGGAAAAGTGCAATTACTACCTTGAAGGACTCCGACAGACAGACGAAATATTTCTGCGTCCCTCAAGGAAGTTTAACCCCCCCACGTGTGCAATAATGTTTTTTGTTTATAAATACACGTTCTTGGAACAAGCTGCTGTGATGTTTGGATAATAATCTTACCTAGTTTTTGTTATACATTTGTTGACTATTTGTTATTTAGTTTTTAATTTACATAATTATTGTTAAAATTTGAAATGACAACAAAATCATTAACGTCTTCCATTTGATGTGCAAAATAGTTTAGTTTTTCCTATGTTGAAATATATAAAAACTCTTCAAGGAGGAAACTAGCAAAACAAATTTATATTTTATTTGACTTTTTTAATGGTTTGCTTTCAGCTAAATTGAATTGAATGTGTCAATAGATTGTATAATCTTTGAATATAAATCGAGTCAGGTATTTTCCCCGTACATGTAATGGAGAGATACGTGAAGCCTCACAAAAAATAGTCTGGTGGGGTCCAATCACATCTTGGCGTACAATGGACTGGTCCAAAACGTGAGATTAATGTTTTGCTCACCAAACACGCCTCTCAAATGGTCCATGGTCCAATTCTTTCATTTTGTGGAAAAAAAAAAATAATTGGGATTTAATTGCACGGCACCTTACTCCATTGACTGTAACATTGGGATGTTAATAATTTGTTTAAAAAGAATGCTCCAATGATGCCACCGGCTCACAAGCTGCATTTTTCAGGGCGCTGTAGCAGCACCTAAACTTTTCTTTAGAATAAGTTCGGTAATTCTGTTTGTTGACCAACCCATCGAGCTAAAACTTAGCTTCGTCGATTAATCTTATGATGCGGAACATACTAGTCACAAAGCACGAATTTTGAAAATAAAACTCGATAATTTGCAAGCCCTATAGCATAGAATCACCCTTTACTTGCACACTGATAAAGTTTACTTTGAATTTTTGCCACGCCCCCTGCCACCTCATACAATTTTATAGATATATTGATCGGACCTTCTGGACATATATATATATCATATCTCCCTCAATTTTGTGGATAGGTTGTTCGTTGTTTGATTAAACATAATTATTTATCTGTCCACTATAAATCGTTTTCCGATCAGATGTACGATAGTCGAATTATAAGATAATCAAATAATTATGCTGGGCTGCTCCAGGCGCAATAGATATGATAGGCAGCACTTACCCAATTAAAAGAAAGCAGTTATATACAAACTTTGATAGGTATAAACTATATTACAGTCGGGCTTGACCTACTTTCTTACTTGTTTTGAATGAAAATATATATGGGTGATTCCACGAAAAATTTCTCATTCGCTTTTCGCAAATATATTTTTTAAAATTAAAGATTTATACAAATTGGTTTATTTATAGTTGCTTGATACGTTAAACCATTAATAAAAAAATATGGAAAAAATCTGTAAAATTGCATCAGATCCCAATCTTCTAAATTAAAACTATGCCAATTTTCTTATTTTTATTTTCTAATTTTTTTGTTCCTCATTTTGTTATCAAAATTTCGTCTAGTATCCAGGAATATACTGTAATATACTGATGCAAATGGGCACCTGGGAGTTACATTTTCGCGATTTTGTTTACAAATAAAATTGGGATAATTTTAAAGTGCGAGTAACTAAAAAGTTTGGAATCGGGTGCAATTTTACAGGTTTTTTCCATATTTTTTTACCAAAGGTTTTCCGTAGCAAGCAATTAATAAAATTTTTATAAATCTTCTTCTTTTCAAAAAATTGATTGACCATTAATTAGTCATATTTCGGGAAAACCTTGAAAATACGTACCCCGTACTTTTCAACAAAGATTAAAAAAAAATTATCACTCAGCATACACTTTAAACAATCACCTGGCCAACCGTGGCACTTCAATTAAACTTATAAGTACCATGTTCTAGACTACTTGGCCTTTGGGTTGGTTTCCAACACTGTAGTCCCAGACTATTTTCCATTACTCTTTACCAACACTGTTTTTGATCATAAGTTTACATTTCTTTTTACCAACACTGTTTTTCTACCTTATTTTCCATTACTATTTACCAACACTGTTCCTAAACTCAAGCTTCCAACACTGTTTTTTAACATTGTTTTATAAAATTGTTTACAGCGTTGTTTTCCACCACTATTTCCCACAACTGTTTTTTACATCGCTTTCCAACACTATTTTCCATTTGATATGCATACACAGAAACAAAAATAAAATATCAATCTGATATCGGCTGACGAATTTGATATTTTATAAATATAATTTATTTCATATTATTTTAAAACAAAAACGAATAATTTTTGCCCTCATTTTTTTCAATAAAATATCATATTGATATGAAATAAATATCAATTTGATATAAAAAAAACTATCATACTGTTATGAATAATTGTAACATTGATATTTTAACATGTATATTTGATTATTACTACATTTATGCAAAAATAAAAAATCTTAATTTTTGCCCTTCTAAGTATGCTATATTTATGGATATGAATAATTAACACTTATTATTTTTGTATATCTTTGACTGGTAATGTAAGGTGCTGCCATAACTGACTTGAAATTATCTCGTTAAAATAATAATCGTTGAAAAGATTAAAGTTTGCATAATTTGAGGAGCAAAAGCATGATTTTTATAAGCATGAACGTAGTATATAAAACATATAAATTTAATATGTATCATCATATCGGCTTTTTATTAATATGAAATAATATAATATTGAGCCTCAGATCAAAGCAATTTTTTTTCTGTGCAAATTGCATGCTTCCAAGCTGATATAATAAAAATAATATCAAATTGAATCAGGAGACCAGGATGGATGGGTCCTATTTAGCCTTCCATATCTTCGTGGCCTAGCCAGGCCAGTGGCCTCAACACTTTCACATACTGTCCCCAAGTCCCGGAAATGTGTCGAATTGCAGACATACCGGTGCGCATTTAAAATTCGGCGCAAAGCCTTGATCATGCACACCTCAACTCTTTTCACTATAGTGTTACAGGCCGTCCTCCAAAACGCAATGCCCCATTTAAGAGTAGAAAGGAGAATAGACCTGAAAAGTCTGAATTTGGTTTTGAGAGATATGCCACTATAGACTCGGTTAACATGGGGCCCACAGGTGAGCCTCCTGGCCAAAGTAATTTCTTAATATATCACTGTGTCCTTATGTGAGATCCTGACCACGTCCAAGGTGAGTCGTGATGTTTTTCCTCTGCAAAGTGCGAACGTTGCGGAAGGGAGGTCCAGAAATATCTGCGCACGCCTAGCTGCAGACCTGGGGCTGGAACTTGAAGCCACCACTTTTCAACATTGTTATCCAACACTGTTTTCAACATTCTTTTCAACAGAGTTTTCTAAAAAATGTTTTTCAACATTGTTTTCCAACACTGTTTTTCAACATTGTTTTTCAACATTGTTTTTCAACATTGTTTTTCAACACTGTTTTTCAACATTGTTTACTAACACTGCTTTTCAACATTGTTTACGAACACTGTTTTTCAGCATTGTTTCCCAACACTGTTTTTAAACATTGTTTACTAACACTGCTTTTCAACATTGTTTACCAACACTGTTTTTCAACATTGTTTTCCAACACTGTTTTTCAAGCAATATCCTGGCTACTCGTGGCATTTCTCACGGTATTTAATTAGATTAAGTACTCGGAATCGATAAAAATCTATGAAATATAATCCTGAATGAATCGACTTTGGCGTGAAGTCACCCACCCAATGTTTTTCCTATAGGGAAAGAAATGCTCCGAACTTACACAATTCATTCAGCGCCACACCATGTATAAATTCTCCTTAAAGGCAACCATTATTTTTTTGAAAAAGTTCTGTTTTATGGCCTACACATCAGCACACAAATTGATGGGTTATCCTCGTTTAGTTTTAAATTGACACTCCAAGGCTGCGTTTTGTTTCCGCTAATTAAAAATGTAAGCCAAAGTTGTTATCTTAATTGATGCATTAATAATAATAAATAAAATGCTTAGATAATTTTGTAATCGCCTGTTGATATGTTCTTAAAGGAGAGCTCAAATGCCAGATTAAAACACACACCAGCATGAGTCATGTCATCTTCCACAAAGTTGCTCCTGCAGTGCTGTATAGAAAATTCCAAATAACTCAGCGGGGTTTCTCTTTGCAGTTTTTCCATTTGATATTTTAGCTCAGCAACATATTGTTTACCTACCATTTGCCGTAACCCAGTTTTACATAAATAACGAGAACTTCAAATAATTTTCAATTTTATATTGTTTTTATTTTTATAAAAATTTGCTTTGCCCTGAACAATTTTAAACAATTTTTTCCAGAAAAAAAAATAGTTAAATTGCCATACATTTTCCTCGAACTGAAAGCTTTTAGCATTTTTAAAATCTGCTTTAAAATTTGCCAAGCTGTCCCCAAACTGATGAACTCAAAGTCGAAGTGCCCAAACTTTGTGCTTTGCCCATCCAGATTGTAGATGTCCCATTTGGTTGAAACTGAAGAACCCAAAAAAGAGAGATATGCTCTCCCCCCTCTAACCAGTGTGAGTTTTCTGCTTCAAGCCTGCGCCCAACGATCCAAGAAGTTCCATTCAATGGCATAGGGTTCCATGGGTTGGGGCTGCACTGAAGTCCAGAAGAAGGTGCCAGCATTAGTGCGAGCAAAGTGCACCGGCACATAGTAGTCCTCCTGATCCAAGGTGTGTAGTTCACCAGAACCATTTTCATTGTAAATTATAATGGCATCTTCTTTTTCACATTGACGTATCTCCGCAATTAAACGACTCTCCAAATGTTCATTGGCCATGTTATCCATATCGTTGTGGAGCCACTCAAATTCCGCTTCCTTCTCCTCGGAGGCAATGTAAGAGCTGCGTTTGGGTTCCTTGGATTGCTTTGACTTGAACACGTGACTCAGTAGAGGCTTCAGCAGATTCTTAAGTCTTCTCGATGGCGATACTTTCGATTTGTACATAATGAAATTTTTCTGTTTGCTGATGGCCGACATTCTTAGACAATTTACTTAGATGTTTTCTTCTCAACCTACAAAGATTGAATGATGCTCTCCCTAAGTCAAACAGCGCTATTTATACCCTCTCCTAAGGCCTTCTCTTTGCGAGAGAGATGCTGTGGCATCTTGGCCAATCACAGAGCACAGAAATGTGGCAGGTGCAAGGAGTTCAAATTTCACACGTTCAGAGCCCAGCAGGTAAGATCCTGTGGAACCTTGCTCTATGGAAGCGTGGGAAACTCATGACCAAGACAATTATCCTTGCAGCTCTCGGGCGTGGGAATGCAGGAATTTTATTTTTGTATCCTTGAAGATTGTTAGGCATTTGTTTTGCCCATTTTCATCTGAAATATGTGCAAATACATTGTAGGAATCTGTAATCCAAAACCAGACACATTTCGGCAAATTATACAAATGGGGTACCCTTGATGAAGAAGAAAAGAGAGTGTTTTGATTGAAAAGAGTAAGCAAAAGTGAGACGGGAGTAAATTGCAAGCTCCTTGTAGAGATGTGCACGTGAGGTAGCAAAATAAGATTGTAAAATTTGTTTAATATCGTGACCCACGCTCAAGTTGAAGTTGCTTAAAATTTTGAATTGGACTGAAATTGATCCTAAAACCATTTATAAATTTCTCGTTCTCACAAAAAATAAATTTTCTATGCTCCAAAGTAAATCTAAAATTAAAACATTTTTTTCATATCAAGAAAATGATTCCGCTTTTTTAGAAAATAAATTTGTAGATTGTGGTAAAATGCTAGAAATATATCAAATAACGAAAACCAAATAATTCTATATCCTTGACCTTATTTTGTTTCTTAAGGCCTGTACTCAGAGAGGTAAAAATTTAGTTCGGTACAACGGTGAAGGCTTGTGAAAGTTAGACTGGGAAGTCTATGAAACAGTGACTGTATTGCCATCCTGATCAGTTTTTTGTGCCAGTGCTAAATTAATAATGTTGTGAGTAAACGCAACTAGCTGACCTCGTCAAACTGACTAATAACCCTTAGAAAGTTCGACAAATACATTACACAATACTCCATATGAATAGAAACACTTTCAAAATGCTTCGAAACTAGAAGGCTTTTAAATGGCTTTCTTATTTATAAGAAGGATTCTGTCGATCTAAATTTTTATCTTATCTGAATACAGTCCTTAGAAAGAAATTTATAATATATATAACAGATTTTCAGTTTTAAAGGTATATATTCAGATATAAATTTAATTTTCGACCCAATAGTATTAATTTTCGGCCACACAAACGAGTGGCTGCTTCGCCGAATTCTAATCTATGTCTTCCGTGGAACGTTCCTTGTATTTGATCACGCGCCCATCTCTACGATATTTTAATCCCGATCAACAAGCACACCCCAAATCAAGCGCACAATGTAGCTGTGTTCTGAAATATTGATTGATTGATGGAATTTATTTATTCGCGAATTAAGGTTGAGGTTATAAATTAACATTATTTTCCATATGATGTATTATAATGAAAATTGTCATATTATTAAAATCTGAAGGTAGAATGCTTAAATGTATTTAGGGGCGAAATTTCATTTTCTAGATAAAACATAAACTAACAAGTAACAGCGCAAATTAAAAGTTTATCTGACACTTATCAGCTTCTAAAATCGGCCCTTTAGGCCTCATTCCAGATGGCATAAACATTTATTTCGGTATTATGCTTCATATAAATAAGACAGATTTTCAAAAGCATTCAGCTTTCCGAGCTTTTAAAAAGTGTTTCTATTCACACGAAGTATTGTTATGAAATAAATTTGTATGTCATCTGGAAAGAGGCCTTAATTACAGAATTTAAAAAATTGTTCAGTGTAGATTTGACTTTATCCTTATATCATACATGAAATAGGAATACACTGTTAGGATCATTAGACAGCTCAACCATAGCAGCTTCTGTCATCTCGGCCAAAGTGGGCGTATCTATACTCTCATTCAGATGATAAGCCATATTTAAGGCATTGAACAGATCGAACAAATAATCAGTACTTTTCACGCCGTTCTTGAGAAGTTCCGTTCAATTAAAAACCACACGAGCGTTTCTTGGTTTACTCTGTTGGTATTCGTTTATCAAATTCCGTCTATCCAATTTCTCGCCCAGATTGCCATAAATATTTTTGATGGTATTGGGCAGAAACTTCTTGGATCCGCATCCCAAGATTACTCGAAAAGGTTGACCCACATCACCCTATATAGATCAACAAGATGTCTTTTATATTTATAGCCAAGAGTAAAGGATCAATAATTACCTAGTGAAATAACTTTATTGTTTTTGTTTTGTCTTCATATAGCCTTTTCGGCACTCAAAAGGATATATAGATGGACGCGAAACGGGATTCCTTCGGGTCCCAAAAAAGTGATTCATCAGATCGGGATTGAATTTAAAATTTGTCGTTGGGATCGGAACGTGACTTATTTTTCGGGTCCTGCTTTGCAGTTTAAAGGCATAAGGAAGCTTAAGCACAACAATAACAAAAAAGTATCGAATTTACAAATTTATCAAAAGGCGGGACGGGATGCTTGCTTACGGGACTTGAAATTTAAAAATTTAGGATCCCAAGGGATTGACCTTGGTCGGGAAAGGCTCAAATCATTGAATATGAAATAATACATATTATAAATGTTATTATTAAAAAAAGGCAGATGTGATGTCGTGTCGACCAAAAAATGCAATAATTACCATAGTATTTCGAGAATGGTGGCTATCAATTGATTCCCAACTACAATATTGCAGTCTTTACATCATTAAACTCATCAATGAACTGAGTCTAACCGAACTGTTTTCATAGGCGATTTTTGGTTCGGTTCAGCATATAATAGGGTGTCATACCGAAACCCGAACCGGAACCGTTATTATTTATTTTTTGAGAGCCAGTATTCGAGAACCTTTATTTTGGGTAGCAAAATTTCCGAAAATAATCGAAACATTGTACCGGTACAGTTTCGTCTCTGAGGTGGTTGCGATTTACAAAGGTCGAAACCTTCTATTCTATTCTATTCTATTGTAATTTTTAATTCTTTTTTCGTGACTAGCGCGATAATTTATAATTCTCTTCTGACTTGTAGCGATAGGATGATAAATAAATATAATAATAATTGTACCAGATGGACTGAACCTAACAGCAGGGATAAATTGTGATCGGTAAAGTTGTCTTCATTCATTGTATTTGATATTACATATGATATCAAAAGTTCTTCTTGCTCTTTCAGTAATATAAGTAAGGCTGGGTTCACACCGTTCGACGCATGAGACATGACAATCTAGTAGTCCCTTATGTTGTCTTGTTTTCATTGTGAAAAATTTGCCATTTGACATTCAAAACAATACAACATGAAAGCCTACTAGATTATCATGTCTCATGCGTCGAACAGTGTGAACGCAGCCTAAGATTAGGGCAATTTTTCCGGGATAAAGTTTATTATGTTCAATTTCGGTTTAAATGGATTTTTAAAATAAACCGGTATATACCGGTACGTACTGGTATACCGAAATATAAGGTACCAATACGGAACCGAATACCGAAATAAACCAGAACCTTTTTCCGGAACATTAAATTCGAAAATAAGATTTCCGAAATACGATTTGGTTTGATTCCCTGATTTTCAATGTAAATGAATTGAAGACGACGTAGAACACGACCGAGACTGATATGGGAAGACCGATGCAGCAAGACCTTGAGAAGCTTGGTGTAAACGACGGGAGCTGCAATATATTAATAGCAGCGGCCGTTTCCGACAATCGGTTCTGATATATACATATCGGGCTAAAAAAGAAGAAGAATTCTTAAAGATGATGAAGTTTTCTGTTAAGCATGTCCCCAATCGGTGATATATATTTTTACGTACAGAGTGAAGGACTTAACTAGAATTCTAGAACTTCAACTCGAAAATTCACTGGCTTAATACATTTTTCTTTCTATTAGAATTTGTCAAGAAAAGAAAATTTCTCGGTAAGTTCGTGCATATACGTAAAAGTATTAAACTTTTACTCAGGGACCAGATATAACAATTACTGGTAACAGGTATAATATATTTAAACAGTTATATTGCGACTCTTATAACTGTTACGGTCACTGCTTTAACTGCGTTTATGTACACGTTTTTGAATAAGAATAATTAAGAAATATTTTGTTTAGTGTCCTTTAAGGGGGTATTCTAGTGTAGAGACATGAATTTTAGGTAATTTTTAAAGAGTCGTAAAAAAAAAGCAATCAATATTTTTACTATCCATTTTTTTTATGTGATTTATTAATGTTTTAAGAGTACATAAAAAAAAAAAAAAAAAAATTTAAAGAACTGGCAGCCGATGAAATTGGGGGCGTCAAAAAATTGGCAGATGAGTTTTGACATGATATCAACCCTCCTAGTCATCTGAAATGAAAAAATAAAAAAGATTATTAATCTGCAATGATGTCGCAAGAATCAGAACTAGCGATCAGTGAAAAACATTTTTTTTGACAAAATGGCGACTGTTTGAAAAAAAAACGAGTTTTTTTTACCATTTTTTTGAGTTTCTCGAATTTTTTAAAAATAGAAATTTTGGGATGAGGCTAGTTCCAATTCTTGAGAGGTCTATAAAGAAGATTCTCTGAAAATTTCAAGTGAATCGGTTCAGTAGAACTCGAGAAATCGTGACAAATATATTGAAAAAGTCTGTTCTGAGAAAAACGCATTTAAAGTTTCTTGTAAAGTTTTGCGCTGTCAAAGTCATGAAATGATATAATATACTTACTTTTTATTCAATCTGCCATTCCTGCTTCATAAATCAGACCTTCTTCTACTTCAAAAAAACTATTTTCTGCGTTTCTCTCTTCCAATCGAGCAGTTCTGGCCTCCTTTGAAGCGTTGGATGTACGTATTTCGGAGCGTATCACCAAACGGGCGTTGTCTCGTCTCACAGCAAATGAATGAGCTTCCGGCTCAATTTTCATTCCCATAAGGGTCATCATTTTTAAAATTGGAATGAAACCTTCATTAAAAATGCAAACAGCGAGAAATGTTGCTATTTGAATTATCTTAGGTCCAGAATGAATATGTTTCGGCGCGAAAGTCCAAATCAATGATTGGCTTTGCTTGATTTTTGGCATGTGTTCGGCTCGTGTCTGTGTGAATTTGCCGAATGTGTTCGGCCGCCTGCGTCTTGGACGACAACGTCTGTACTAAATACATACTTAATACACTAGACCCAACCGAACCAGTTTGGAGGCCGGGTCAGTAAAATGTCTATAGCTCCGAAAATAATTTAAATTTTCAAAAATCCTCTCGTAGACATATTCTTAAATAGTTTAACTTTGAAAATATAAAAAAAAAAAATCGATTTTTTGAAATTCTACACTAGAATACCCCCTTAAACTAATTTTTTTTGTATACCTTTAACTTGTCCGACAATTTAAGCGAATGCACAATGTGGATACTGTATAATGCCTTATAAATTGCTTCGTGCAAATAAATAATTCTTAAAGAAAATAAAGTTTGCATACTTTAAGGGAAATTTTATGCTGAAACGAGAGCGTACTTTAGAGGCGGTGCTACTCGACTTCCTAATACCCGTTTATCAGGGGAAATGTTAATATTAACATTAAATGTAAAAATTAGCATTAATTTGTCTGACTGATCGCACAATCAGCTATGTGTTTATTATCTGTTCTTTTACAGATTTTAGATATTGGGCAAATATGTACAAGTAAAAGTTGAGAATGATATCTGTAAAATTTGTAGTAGGTTTTAAACATTTTCTATTGTCTCTATAGTTTCTAAGATCTAGGTGTTCATACAAACGGACGCACAAAATGTGAGTCTTTCCAGCAAGACTGGCCATTTAATTTGTTAGGAATGATTTGTTGCATCTAGGTATTGTGAGGTCTTTGGTAACACTAACGAACAGTGCAAAGTCCTTACCAAAGATAAGTTGCATTTCACTTATAAAGAAGTATTGGCTTGTATCATCTGGCTAAATGAATAGTTAGCTCAATTTTCCTTCTAAGGTTTAGTTTTAAATAAAATAGTTTACTTCCATATCTCCGTGTTGAATTGGCAATATTTTACGATCACTTAAATACCCTTCGCCACATCTGAAACGCTAAATGGTTGAATCACATTTAAATAAATATGAACGTGATATTCCTAACGATAAACAAAAACTTATTATTCAACCTGTCTTCAAATCAAAATTTATGTTCAGCAGAACCTTTCACTGCCCGACCCCGAGTGCCCTTTTGTTTTGATTTTTTTTTTGGGTAGGATTTTGTTTTTGTTATTTGTTTGCTTATCTTTCCTACCTGTTTAAATGCAATTTGAGATTTATTTTGTTTCGAGCCCAAGACCCTAAGAGAAGAAGGAGCTAAGAAAACAAAAACCCGAAAAGGCTTCGAAGGTAACAGGTTTTTATTTTTATTTATTTTTTTTGCTTTTTAAAAACCCATAACAGGTTCTCCAGAACCCCCGGAGGGAGAGCAGCGCAGGTAAAAGGTTTAAGTCTTTTGATTTGCATAGTTTTTGAAAACAAAATTTCTAGAAAAATTCCCCCGAGAAATGCTGAAAACAACAGGAAGGAACAACAAGTGAATTTTGTAATGCATAATTTTTTATTATTATTTATGGACTTAAATATAAATGGAAGACATTGTTTAAAGCTGATGAATATTGAATAATTCTTTTGCAGAGTTAAAGCTGAGTTGGGGTTTTTTTGTTTAGAGACCAGTGTCATTGCAGTCTTAAAGCTCGTTAGGAGTTGTAGGTGAAGAAGGTGACCTTCTCCAGTATCACATTTAGGCCAGGCCGCTGGCTTCCAGTTGTTCATTTTGAGAATTTTGATATTCCTCCTCGCTGGCCATGCTGGAGATTGATTGATTTAGCTCGGGTGTAAATTGCTGATGATTTAATGCGGATGATTTGAACATTTTGAAGGCCGCCTTGAAGGCCTTTTTGATCATCTTGGCGGGCTTGTAGTTTTTCTTCTGCTGCGACAGACTGTACGTGGTATTTAGCAGAGTTTCGTAAGCCATGATGATGACGATGATGTGGCTGAAGTGAATGGTTCAACAGTTGCTTGTGAAATGATATCCTCTGGCCAAATCCTGCTCGTTTTTATACACATCGCAGCGCAATCAACCCCTAAAACCCAACCAATCGCAGCGAGTCCTCAGGCAGGTGGTTTTTTCCATGACTCAGTGCGAGGCGCAGGTAGTGCACGTGTGCGATCCCAGCGATCCCTAAATAAATCTCTCTTCGCTACTTCGTGGGAGAGTTTAATTTCAGTTGAATATTTATTGGTTTTCTTTTATCCCTTTTTGGAGTGGTTTGTTTTTGGCTTCGGTTGGAAATTTGTGCCTTGATTAGTCTTTGCGCTATTAATTGTTAATAGACCCTGACAAGAGGAGGATTCGAACCCTCGTTAAACACATGTTGTCAGTAAAATTATATTTACACGTCAAGATTTTTTTGTTGTTGTCGATCACTAACAGGTAGTTTGAGGTATTGAGGTTTGTGCACATTTTTTTGTGGATGGGGCGGGGGGAACAGTCAAGTGACTCCTTCTGCGTAATGATACTCATTTCATAGTTTTGTCGTGAACAAAATATTTTATTTACATATTCATTTGTTGAAACACTTCGTATGTGGTAATCATTCGTATTCTATTTGGGTTTCTCAAAAAAAAAAGGCGCTAAGAGGGGATAACGTTCCTTTTATTATTTTACTATTCCACTTGCATACAATGATTGAAATTTTGTGGAAAACTCAAAAACTTGACATTTTACTTAGAATGTGAAAAACGTGGAGGACAGGCATGACATGTTATAGTAAAGAAATCCTTGAACTAAGAATATGATCACTTTTAATGTGTTTATTAAAAATTACTTAATTTTAAGGTTTGTTTTGGTAAGAATATACCTTAACAACAGGGAAATCAGTAAGGCATAATCACGAGGAAGTAAAACCAGAATGTTTTATAAACGTCTCAACTATTATTTAGATTGATATAATTACTTTTCCTGACTTTTCCTAGCCAAAACCGAAATGTTTCCTTATATTAAATATAAAATGTAAAGCATACTTTTAGGATTGCCCAGAAAATGATTTATCTTGACAATTTTTGCAAATTACAGCGATTTTTCTCAACATTTTTTGATCTTTCCACCATTGATATAAGAGGTTCACTTACTGTGTTGCTGGCTTCGAGTTCCAGCCACAGATCTGCATCCATTTCTGGATGAATTTGAGTGTTGGGCGTCCCGTTGGAATAAAGGTGTTAATGTGGAAAAGACACAGCACGCAACTTTTGCACTTCTCAGGGGCAAAACATCTTGACTCTTTAGGAGTTACTTTTGACAGGAGGCTCACCTGGGAGCCCCATGTTAACCGAGTCTGTGGCTCTGCCCGCTTAAAACTTAGAAAGATGGATTGGCTTCTCCGGCCGGAGAGCGGCCTATCTCTCGAAGCCAAAATCAGACTTTTTAAGTCAATTGTTTTTCTACTCTTAACTGGGGCATCACATCTTGGGGGACGGCCTGTAACAGTACATTGAAAAGAGTTGAGGTGTGCATGAGCAAGGCTTTGCGCCACATTTTAAATGCGCTCCGGTATGTGTGCAATTCGACAATTTTCCGGGACTTGGGGATACCATCAGTATAAGAAAGTGTTGAGGCCCTTTCCAACCGGTATAGGCAACGTTTACCGTCTCACACTGATCGACTGCCTACTGGCCTGGCCAGGCCACGAAGATATCGAAGGCTGAAAAGGACTCAGCCATCAGATTTGTGGATATTTGGACGGGCACCTCAGGGTCGCCTGATCTAATTTGTTTTATATATGAGGCATTCTTTCTCAAAATGTGTAAATATGATAGTGGGACAACCATAACTTTAGGAAATATTGAATTAATAATAATAATTAAAAAAATTACGTACCGATTTAAAATTGTGAATTTGTCATTTTAAAGCATTTTTCATGTACTTTTTGAAAATAATAACAAAATTTAAAAAAAAATAAAAATTCACCCCCTATTTTCCAAAATTAACCGTTATTTTTTAATTATGTCCCAAATGGGTATTTAAAAAAAATTTTATTTTTTTTAAAAGCTTAGGTTATTTTCAATAAAATGTGTAAATATGATAGTGGGACGACAATAAGTTTAGGAAATACCGTGCAGTTTTTGTATATTATTAAAAAATTCCTATGGCAGCTATACGCTATAGTCATCCGATTTTGATACATTTTATCATGATTGTGTAAAATCATATAAAACTTATAAATACCAAGTTTGGTAACGCTACGATGAAAGAACAAAAAGTTTTTCTCAGTAGAACTAGTTTTTTGACCGATCGTTCCTATGGCAGCTATATGCTATAGTCATCCGATCCGGCCGGTTTCGACAAATGTGCAGCGTACTTGTATTTAAAGACATTTTGGAAAGATTGGTCAAGATAGCTTTAAAACTGAGGGAAAAGATAGCATAGAAATAGACGGATGAATTATTAATTTTGTAATTACATTTCTCCTAAAGTTATGCTTGTCCCACTATCATATTTACACATTTTGAAATACCTTAGCTTTTCAAAAAAATTAAATTTTTATACACTTGAAAAGTGTATATTAATTTTGCCCAGAAGTTTGTAACGCATAGAAATATTCATTTCCGACCCCATAAACTATATATATTCTTGATCAGGACGACGAGCTGAGTTCATTTCCGCTTGTCCGTCCGTCCGTCTGTCCGTCTGTCTGTTTCTACGCGAACTAGTCTCTCAGTTTTAAAGCTATCGAGCTGAAATTTTGCACAGAGTCTTCTTTTTACTGCACGCAACTAATATGTCGGAACCGGCCGGATCGGATAACTATATCATATAGCTGCCATAGGAACGATCGGTCTAAGAACAAGTTCTAGTTAGAAAAACTTTTTTGTTTTTCATCGTAGCGTCACTAATCTTGGTATATGTTAGTTTTATTTGCTTTCACATAATTCTGGAAAAATGTATTAAAATCGGATCACTATAGCATATAGCTGCCATAGGAACGATCGGTCGAAAAATAAGTCTTTGTGGGAAAAACTTTTTTGATTTCCATCGTAGCGTCTCCAATCGTAGTATATATTTGTTTCATATGTTTCCACACAATTCTGAAAAAATTTATCAAAATCGGATGACTATAGCATATAGCTGCTATATAAACAGTCGGTCAAAAAACTTCTTCTTGTGAGAAAAACTTTTTTGTTTTTTATCGTAGCGTCCCCAATCTTGGTA
Organism: Lordiphosa mommai; assembly: GCA_018904225.1. NCBI lineage: Eukaryota > Metazoa > Arthropoda > Insecta > Diptera > Drosophilidae > Lordiphosa > Lordiphosa mommai. Next base: position 281,970 of record JAEIFT010000214.1, read on the forward strand.
TATATTAGTTTTATATGCTTTCACATAATTTCGAAAAAAATTATCAAAATCGGATGACTATAGCATATAGCTGCCATAGGAACGATCGGTCGGAAAATGTGTTTTACTAAGAAAAGTTTTTTTTATGGTATCAAATTTTTATTATCAATGATTTAAAAATTTTAAATATCTGATATCCTATATATATTTTTCCAGTTAAATCAGTTGGAGTAAAGTTTTTCAAGTGTATTAAAACTTCGGCACAGTCGAAGTTAGCTTTGCCTTCTCGTTTTTTTTAAAATACCCATTTGGGACAAAATTGAAAAATAACGGTTAATTTTGGAAAATAGGGGGTGAATTAATTTTTTTTTTTTTCAAAAAGTACATGAAAAATGCTTTAAAATTTCATATTCACAATTTTAAATCGATAAAGGTTTGTCATAGTTATACGATTTTAAAAATACTAATGTCACTTAAAATGTCAAAACTTCCACCCCCCCCAATTTCTACAATTTTTTTTAAATGAGTTAATATTTTGGGAATTTATTACCTTTATATAGGATAACAATTCACCAAAGTATGAAGCCAATCCAAAAATTTCAATTTTTTGACTGGGACGTTTGAGAAATAATGCCCCATATATGCTTGGAAGCATGCAATTTGCGTGCACAGCACCGCTATTAAACTATGAATATATAACTTTTTTTTTTTTACAAATTTTACCTTTTTCTTGCATCTGATTTTTCAATAGAAAGATAAAAAATTCTTTAAAAATAATTTTCATTTTATTTTTATTTGTTTATAACTTTAAAAATCAATATCCCTTAAACTGTAATAGCCTTCATATTTTTGAAAGCTCCATACTTTTCTGCGTTCTTGGGGCAATAATTTGTGTATTTTTAAAGCTTAATCATCGTGGTTAGCACTTTGATTATACATAAACTTTAGCAATAATTATGTAATATTATTAAGTAAAAATAAATTTTTTAATTAATAATTTTAGTAGCCTCAACGAAATTCTATTCATAACAACAAATCCGAGATGTGTCCGATAAACAGAACCTGAAATATAAATTTAAAAAAAAAACCTTTTTCCGTTTATTTTATTTTCCCAATTTTTGAAATTGTTTATTAATTCAACAAAATTTTGTTTTTGCAAAACCGTGATATAATCAGAGATCGGCATCTCGAGGTATAATTTAGGTTTTTTTTTATTAAAATAACTTAGGGGGTACATAGTATATTATAGTCGGATTTGACCGACTTTCTTACTTGTTTTTGGATGGAAAATTTGAAAAATGAATTTGAATCAAAATACCATGTTCTAAGAGCCAACTGTGTTAGATTTTAGAATCTTATGACTTTAAAATATTTTTTTTTTTATTTGTTGTTATTTATAGCCTATTTCTACTGCTATATATACATAATAGTAAGTAAAATAGTAATCGAGTTATACTCGCCGAGTATGATTACAGACGAGTATGATTACCTAGCTGTCAAACTGGCACCGTGGCACCGTAGCATCGTAGGAACCGCACCGTTTTAATCATTTTACTCGTTTTTATTTTTGTCAGTTTTTATTCCGAATTATTTCTGAAACGTACTGCTCGTTTAAAATTTTTTTAAAATAAAATGGAAATAACCCAAAAGCTGCAATCAGGACAATACAAGCGAGTTGAAGCAAATGGATCCAGCGACGTCTGGAATTTTTTTTGGCAAAATAGCGGCCACTAGAATTTGTTGGACATGTTCAGTGCAAAAAATGCCTAAAACTATTTATTACCCACAGATTGATATTAATTATTATTGTTTTTTTCTTAGACTATTCCACGATTATAATCGTACGGTGCCACGATGCCGATAACTACTCTTAATCATGAAAATGATTACCTGTTACAAAAAAAGTAACTGTAATCGTAAAAATTAGTATTTTTACTCATGATTCCGGCATCGTGTAATCACTCGTGCAGGTCTCTATTACATATGTACATCCGAGCTAATGTTGATGAGGATGGAATTCTTTTCACAGAGCCTTTTATATAAATATAAATGATAAATGGATGTACGTCAATTCATGATGTTGGTACTCGCCTCCACACAAACTGAGTACATCCGAAAAATTAACCATAAAGTTAAACATAAAGTACAATTAATATCAATTTACAATATATAGAAATTAAGCTTCCTGATTTACGGAAAAGGCGTTGGCTACCCAGCCATCCCCGGATAGGCTCAACGGGTTCGAATCCCTTACCGGGATGGTCTCTTTTGTCCTTTATTTTTTTTTTTTTACCGATTACTGACCATCGACATCGATCACGACCACTGCTCAGACAAGGGTGCGATTTAAAGACTCAATATTTGGGTGTCGAGTAGAGCAAGCAAAAGCTTCAAGAACGGACCACAGTTTGTAGTCCAATAGATTCAGATCTGGGCTACCAGCAGGCTAATCTCCGTAGAAATGAAGTTCAGTGCATGGTTATTAAGCCATGTTTAAGTCGTTTTGCTTGTAGAGTACTAGGTATATTTGGGCGTAGCTGAGATTATTAATGATTGGTATAGAAATTAAAGCTCGATCTGAAAATTTGTAAGAATTACTGAATATTTTTTATTCCAGTAAGTTGAAGAAGAACAAGGTCTATTAATTAAGATATGTATCAAATATGAAACTAAGTCATCGAACCAGATATATCTTTTAATGATACCTTGTTTTAGATTAATCAGATAATTGAAGCAACTGAAACTTATGGATTACTTAGGCAACTTTCTATGACTCTAATATTTACCGACAAAGCTTTGATTTTTGATTGTAAAGATAATAGCTATAATATTTGGAAGCTGTGAATACTTGACAAATATATTTATTATTTTATATATAGGTATACTTTCCTACTCAAATATACGTGGGGGCGTGGTAAATATTTTAAACAACCATTTGATCAGAGTGCAGACAAAATTAGTCTTCGCTAAAAATTTCGTTGCTCCTAGCTCTTATAGTCTCTGAATTCGAGGTGTTTTAACAGTCGGTCAGACGGACAGGGCTAAATCGACTCGTCTATTGATGCTGATCAAGAATATAAACTTTATGGAGTTGGAAATGCTGCAAGAAATTTGTTGTTTTGATTTTCCACACCTTGACACATTTTTGTTAATTTAATGCTGAATTGAAATCAAAAAAGGGGCCCTTCCAAATTGGTTATAATAATTCCAAAATAAATTATGTGAATTAAATGGTCCAATGGTTTAATCATTTATGTTAATTTTGAAAAATAAATATTCATGCATTTTAGGTTTATTAACATATTTTCCTCTCTCTCTCAAAAGTCACTCAGACCCTTAACGGTACATTGGGACAAAGTAAATGTCTTATAAATGATAAACTAATTTTCAATTCAATTTTAAACTGTTCCAAAATCAATGTAAAGAATAATTAACAAATAAAATATTGAAAATTCCAATGTTTGATGATTTATGTTTATTTTATTGAACGTGTTCAATTGATTAGCTATGCCCTCTGTTTCTCTGATTGGAAATGCGGTTACCAGCATAAGAATGCATTGAGAGTAATTTCCTATTGAAGACACAAACACACACATTAGTGTCAGAGGTTTGCACAGATTGGAAACTTCGTATCATCTTAATGGTATCTGAAATATTGAACCCACCAAAACCAACAATGTTTTTCTGTTTTTTGTTTTTTCAATGTAAATAAATGTATATATTTATTTATTTTCTTATAAACTAACAATTTTACATGGAAGACAATGGATGCTTAAACTAAACCTAACAAACAAACATGGAAGACAAAGATTTTTGCTAAAACTAACATTACTAAATTATACCTAAGGGAAGACCAAATCACAATTTTGTGACAATTGAATATCAATCAAGAGTTGCGTTTCTTTGCCATGGAAACCAAAGAAAGAAAATCTATGCTAATATCACCCTGAGATTGCGTTGATGCAAATTGTTTTACTCCTTCGTCGAAAGAGACAATTGCAAATTAAAGCTGGCAGCTAAAGATCCGTTTGGTTTTTTGACGAGTTCTAGGCCTGAACCCAACGATCGTATTGCTGACGTAGTTGTTGCTCCTGCTGACGTCCCCCATGGGCGGTGGTCCAGAAGAAGGTGCCACTGCTGGTGCGGGCAAAGTGCACGGGTATGAAGGTCTGATCGGGATGTACGGGCACCACACGCTGCTGTTGACCCTGTTGCACGATCATGGCCACATTGCGGGGACACTGACGCAGATCATTGTACAAACGCTGCTCCAATTGCTCATTGGCCATGTTATCACAACTGGCGGCGGGATCTTTGCGCATATCCTCCAGCGATGCATTGATACTGTTCTGTTCCTGCACCTCGGCCAGAGTCTTTCGCAGTAACTGCTTCTTTTTGACCAACCTGAGCAGTGGTTTGACAAGTTTCCGCAGACTCCGCATGGCCATTGTATGTTGATCAGATTTTTGCTGCATCATTTGGCTGCTCTCAAACTTGTATTCGCGAGTTATGAAAGACATACTGGAAATTTATTTATTTTTTTTTTTACTTTTTATCAAATTTTGTTGCAAGACGATGTTCTTGCTACACCGTGGATCGGTACTGTTCTGATTTCTCAACTGGCAAAGGCCTGGCTTTTATACGCTCAGCTCTCAGTTTTGGGAAAATGAGAGTGTTCTGCGAATGGCCAATGGAAATGCAATATGCAGGCAGGTGGTTGCACAGCCAAATGAGAGAAGAGAAACACACAGAGAGTGTGAGAGAGAGGGGGAGAGAAACATGTTGCGCTCAACAGATTTTTAGTGTAAGTTTACAGGGTACTTTGGGGTGTACTGGACTTGTGCAAAATAAAATAATGATAAATTGAAATTTCGTCTTAAATTCGTAAACAAATTTCTGCTATTTTTAAAAATATTTTAGGTAGAAATATAAAATATTTAGTGAACTCTTTGGCTAACCTAAAGTCATAGAAAAGTCGGCTGATGAAAGCATTGAACGGTCCTAGAAATTGCAATACATGCCATGTGATTGAGTCTATTGATTAAACATAGATCATCAATGATCGGGGGAATACGAAAAACTGTGTTCAAATAAGGCGCATCAACTCTCAATAACTAACAAAAAATCTGTTATAAAACTCCTCAAAAAATAAAATATTAAATTCGAAGTCTATAATGCTATTTCAAGGACCTCTTGCCCTATTATCAGTAGACTTTGTTTTGTATTTTTGCAATTTCCGACAATAATTTGGTCAATGTTTATATTAAATCAATCTAATGAACATATCGGTTTATGTAACTGTCGTACTGATTAGTGCTTCAAAACAAGTCCTTATAGCACTAAGGACCACATATCTAATAAATCTAAATAGTTTCTGGTTATCCCTATTTAGAGCCTGACAACCGAACACATTCGGCAATACACACAGAATCGAGCCGAAGTCATGCCAAGCCCTTCGCTAAGAGAGCAAACAAATCAGCAAACCCAATCAGTCGCTGCCCAGCGATTAATGAAGTAGGTCAGAGCCGTTGCATAATATTCGCACACTAATGCACTCTCCTTTTTTTTCCCCGCTCTTCTCGACAAACGCTGACTTAGAGACTCTTTGGAATCTTTCGCTAGTGCGGAACTTAACGCTTGTTAGTTTCAAATTCAACGACAAAAACCTTATGGGAAACTCTTAAATGTAGAAGATAGAGTAGTTATTCTTTGTTCAATATACAAAAGGATTTTTCCCGTTCTCCCTTTCTCATGGGCGAAAATTAAAAGACACACGGCCAAGAGATTGAGAGAAGCTCGGCTTGGCCGGTTGGATCAGTAACAGCTAATTTTACATTTTCAGAGGGATTTCTAACCCAATGATTTATAAAAATATACATTAAAATATTAATTTTTGCTTTAAGACAGTGTTCGGCGCGTCTAATATCGTGTCGATAGCAAAATCCGCAGCAGCAGCGACTTTGCACACCGACACTATAAGCACGTTGCGCCGCAATCATTTTGGTATCGATTGCAACGCACTCCTACAAAACTTCAATGTGTTTGTATTGTTTGCCGACCACTGCTTTAAAACGACAAAAGTGGATGTTGCTGTACGATACCGATAATCGATACCTGATAATCGATAGATATTTTTTCTGTTCACCAAGCTTGCGAAAATAAAATTTTGAGAAAGTCTTTTATTTTCGGTGAGGTAGTTTACCCACATGGAATTATTTGAGTTTTTGCACCAGTTATAACTTTCCCGACATGAAAAGGACTTCTAGATAACGGTGGGAGCCATTTGAAACAGCTTTATAGTCGATCAGCTCCCTTTGTGGTGTTGTGTGTGCACTATTTTAATAGTTATGTGTAAACATAACTTACTTGTATGACTCGCTAGTTTGAACAGTCACAACTTAACAAATATTTTGTACTTCAAACCCTTTAACACACTTAGGCCATTAAGTTGGTCAGTTGTGATACCGCTTCTCCTAATTGTGGGGCCTAATTAGTTTCAATTTCCTGAGAACCTTTGTTATAGGAATCTTTAATGGGTCTAGGTCCATCCTGATGCCTGTATGAATTCTAAAAATTTGCTTGGAAATATATTCGAAAGTTCTGAAACATCTGTTAGGAAGTGCGAGCCGAGTAATTTCTTTCTTTGACGACTTTGAGCAGGACACCAGAAGAAGAAGAAGTGTAAGGCAGATTCCACTTCTTTCTTGTCCCTGTATCTTCTACAGAAGTTGTTGTAGGGTGCACCTAGTCAGTCGGCTTTCTGCTCGTATAATTCTGTAATGATGAGCCTGCACGTAGCCATAGGTATACCTACATTTTCCTTATCGGGAAGGAGGTTGGTGATAGTGCCTTGTCCCGCGAGTTCATCTGCTTTGCAATTGCCCTCTATGTCCCTGTGTCCTGAGACCCACATGAGGATTATGTCCGACTGTTCTGCCATTTCTTGGAGAGATTTGTGAGAATCGTTCACCGATACCGAATTGGTGGTTATTGAGCCAAGTGCTTTAATGTTTGGTTAGTGGTTATTCGGTATCTATATTTGTTTTTAACTCACTGACTAATTGTTAAATTTAATAAAATAAATAGTTTAGAAGAATAATAAAAGTAGGTTATTTAAGTTCATTAATGTAGCATAATTCATTAGCCACCCTATACTTTAATGACTTGAAAAAGTTTCCTTCTTCCTTTCACTTACAATTGCACAACTTACCCATTTTTGCTACAGGGAATAAAACAGAATTCACTTTATTATTTTCCTTAATAGATTTTTCACATTTAGTTAGCTTTTACTGTGATCAATACAAAATTTCGAACACTCACATATGTTTGGGAAAATGCGTTTCCAAGAACATTGACTTGTATTTACACAATTGCTACGCATTAGGGTTCACTTCAGCATAGACCAAAAACTATTTGTATTTACTCGAAAAACAAAAAACTTTGAATAAGTCAGTCAGAAAATGTTACATAGATTTTATTACCCGTTAAGCAGTTAGAACCTTGACCAAGTATCTTAAATATTGGTTTATCGATCGATTTTTAAAGTATAAAAACCAAGTCAAATCCCACATCAAGCATAGTCACAGCTTCAACGTAGCATCTTACAGGAACTTAATCTAGAAATCGAAGTCATGCGTTCCTTAACCCTCACCGTAGTGATCTTTGTTGGCATTCTTGCCTACAACAATGCAGCTCCCCAATTTGGAGACATTTCAGGACTGAGCCTTGCTCTGGCCCAGTTGGCCCAGCGATTGGCTACTGAGCGGAAGAATACCACCGTTACGTTAGGCAATAATACGTTAATTGTTTCGGGTATAGCCAATGCAAATGCTGAAATCAATAGGGGTCAAAACGGTCAACAATGGCAGCCGCCATCCAATAACTGGAATCATGGACATTGGTATAATTATAGCCCTGGTTTTGGTTACTGGCGTGCTACTCCAGAAGAGATTAAAACTATTCAAGAGGCTGAGAAATTAAAAGCTGCTGGAACTAATGACGGAGGAGTAGAGACAAATCATTTGCCCGAGAACGAAGCTTACTATCTGGCCAAGTATGAAATTGATGTTGAATCAGCTGATTCATCTGCGGCAGCTGATTCCGTGAAGAAAGACCTAGCCAAGACAAAGGAGAAGACTAACTAAGTCATTTCTAAATATTTTAAATATTTTACCAAAACAAATCTTGCAAGATGCTTTCTTGGGTTTATTTGGGTTTTAAGGGAGGGGTAAGGGTTTCAGCGTAAAAAAAACACTTTTTTGTGATTTTTTATCTCAAATATCGATTGAGCAATTTTATTCAAACCTTCTATACATTATTGAGCATAGTTTTGACTATGTTCTGTAAATTTTTCATGCAAAAATATTAAACCATTAGGGTAATTTGGGGAGAACTGGACTTGTGCAAAATAAAATTATGAAAAATTGAAAATTCGTCTTAAATTCTTAAAAATTTTCATTTGGTCCAATTAATAATTCGTTTCGTTTGTAAATGCTGAAAAGAGGAAATCCCACAACAAGTTTATAAAATAACTGTGTTGAATTAAGGATAATTAATAATATTTTGAAATTATTGAACTAATATAGATGCAAAGAATAAGATATATTGTTATTTTTAACAGATGGTCCCTTTACCTAACATAAGTAAGTTGGTAACCTAACAGAAGGGTTAAGTACATTTTCTTAATTCTGTAAGCCTAGAAAATCCCTGATTGAAGCAATAAAACTGAAAAATCTCAGAACCGAAACTGTACCGGTACAATGTTTTGGTTCTTTTTGGTAATTTCGCGTCCAAAAAAAAATAGGTTCCGAAATTCCGGTTCTAAAAAAAAAAAACGGTTCCGGTTCTGTTTCTGAGTTTTATTCGATTCTTTCCGGTATACGGTACGGGTTCCGGTTTGACACCCTGATATTTATGCAATATCCCACAATAATTTTCGGCTTGGCCTTTTGGGGCTGTAACAGCCAATTTTACATTTTCAGAGGGATTTCCAACATGACTCAAAAATATACATTAAATGATAAATTTTTGCTTAAAAATAGTGTTCGGCACGTTTATATTTATTCCTGTTCACATAGCTTGCAAAATATTAATAATATATTTGATTTTTGGTTGGGTAGCTTACCCATCTGGAATTATTTGGGGTTTTGCACCAGTTATGGCATTTCCGACATGAAAAGGCAGTTGCTGATCTGCAGTTTGTTGGGCAAAGACTTTTAAATAAAGGCGGGAACCTTTTAAAAGAGCTGTATAGTCGACCAGCATCCTTTGAATCTTAAGTTTTTTTTTATCGTCAGATGGTTAAAGCTTCCCATTCAATTCTTTAATTTCCAATTTAATTTTTAGTTTCGTTTAATTTTCCATTACTATTACTAAAAGTCGTCAGATTCATTTCTATTTTTAAACTTCTTATTCACAACAATTTACTAATTTTCTTTACATTCTTTAAGAAGTCAAACAAATTTTTGAAAATGAAGTTCATTAAATAAAATTACTCTATCTTTTGACAAGGTTAAATAAAATTTAAAATACAAACTGAGTGAAAAGTACGACAAGTACGAAAATACTTGATTCAAGTACAAAGTTCTTATATCAAGTTAAATTTTTTCCATTCTAAAATGCTTGATTCTAGACATTTTGAAATATATTTAGTACATTTCAAACTATATTAAGATCTTTTATCATACTTTTAGGTCGTATAAGTCTTAAGTCAATCCCGATTAACTCTTAAAACAAGAATTTGCGTACTTAAAATAAAAACAAAATATTTTTTCTTAAAGTTTAATAAATTCTAAATTATTCCCTCAAAACATTCTTGAAACCAAATGGGAGTACATAAAATAAGTACAAAATGGTTTTTAGTTTGGGCCTATTAAATTCCTAAGCTGTTTCCAATTTGTTATTGAAACGATCTCTCTGTATCGAATCTAATATGGCTGCAAAGATATTATTGCCTAGAGCTAATCAAGGTCCAAGAAGGTATAATTGTAGGCCAGATATCTACCATCCTCTTCATAAGTAAAGTGATAGAACTAATTGGGAATTTTAAGCATTTCGTGTTGAAATATTATTTCGTACTTAAACTAAGAAATGTTTTACTTGAATTAAGAATGCGTTTTCTACAATTTTTCGACTAACTGTAAGTACGAAAAATTCTTGTTTCAAAAATGTTTGTTCTCATTTAAATAAAATTAACGATCGTTTTTGGACTAAAGAATGTTTCATACTTAATTTAAGTACATCCAAGAACAAGTATACTTAAAATTTTAAGTACAAAACGCTATAAATTTTATACCGATCGTTCTAGAATTCTGCCAGTCGTTTTTTTCTGAGTGTGGGTAAGTTAACAGGTATTTGAATTTGAAAATTCTGAGTTATGGTAAAACACTAACACTAATAGTTGGTAGCTCTAACTCTTATAGTCCTTGAGATCGTCATATATGGGGTGGCTGATGAAAGCTGCTACCAAAAAAAAATAAGTAATAGCTTTTGTTCTGTGTGGTTAATCGTTTTTCTACCTTGTTTTTATTTCACTGACTTATTTTCCAATGTATCAAATAAGAATAAACTTCAAGCAACGGAATTGCATCCAGCTCTTAAAATAGTTTAAATTAATTATCAATAATGTTATTAAGTTTACTAATGTAGCATAATTCATTAGCCACCCTATACTTTAAAGACTTGAAAAGGTTTTCTTCTTCCTTTCCCATAGAATTGCACAACCCCTTTAACCATTTTTGGTTCAGGGTATAAAAAACAATGCACTTTATTATTTTCCTCAATTGAGTTGTCACATTTAGTTAGCCTTTACTGTGATCAATACATAATATCAATTATTCTCATAAGTTTGGGAAAATGTGACTTGTATTTACACAACTGCTACGCTTCAGGGTTCGCTTTAGCATACACCAAAAACTATTTGTATTTAATCGAAAAACAACAAACTTTGAATAAGTCAGTCAGAAAATGTTACATCGATTTTATTACCTGTTAAGTAGATAGAACCTTGACCAAATATTTTGAATATTGGTTTTTCAATCGATTTGTGAAGTATAAAAACCAAGTAAAATCCCACATCAAGCATAGTCACTGCTTCAACGTAGCATCTTACAATAACTTAATCTAGAAATCGAAGTCATGCGTTCCTTAACCCTCACCGTAGTGATCTTTGTTGGCATCCTTGCCTACAACAATGCAGCTCCCCAATTTGGAGACATTTCGGGACTGAGCCTTGCTCTGGCCCAGTTGGCCCAGCGATTGGCTAATGAGCGGACAAATACCACCATTAGGTTGGGCAATAATACGATGATTGTTTCGGGTATAGCCAATGCAAATGCTGAAATCAATAGGGGTCAAAACGGTCAACAATGGCAGCCGCCATCCAATAACTGGAATCATGGACATTGGTATAATTATAGCCCTGGTTTTGGTTACTGGCGTGCTACTCCAGAAGAGATTAAAACTATTCAAGAGGCTGAGAAATTAAAAGCTGATGGAACTAATGACGGAGAAGAAGGGGAAAATCATTTGCCTGGGAACGAAGCTTACTATCTGGCCAAGTATGAAATTGATGTTGAATCAGCTGATTCATCTGCGGCAGCTGATTCCGTGAAGAAAGACCTAGCCAAGACAAAGGAAAAGACTAACTAAGTCATTTCTAAATATTTTAAATATTTTGCCAAAACAGATCTTACAAGATGCTTTCTTGTGTTTTTTTGGGTTTTAACTTTGTAGTAAATATTATAATAAATTAAAAAATATGTTACAGAAATATATTAAATTGAAAAATATGTTAAAAAATTTAGTAAATTGAAAAATATGGTAAAAAATTTAATATATTGAAAAATATGTTAAAAAAGAAAAATATAATTAAATTGAAAAAATATGTTAAAAAATATATTAAATTGAAAAATATGTTAAAAAATATAATAAATTGAAAAATATGTTAAAAAATATAATAAAATGAAAAATATGTTAAAAAATATATTAAATTGAAAAATATCTTAAAAAAATAATAAATTGAAAAATATGTTAAAAAATTATTTAAATATTTAAAATTTATGATTGATATTTATATTTATTTAAATAATATGTTAAAAATATAATAAATTGAAAAATATGTTAAAAAATATAATAACTGAAATACTAAAAAATATAATAAATTGAAAAATATGTTAAAAAAATATATTAAATTGAAAAATATGTTAAAAAGTATAATAAAATAAAAAATATGTTAAAAAATATGTTAAAAATAGAATGAAAGAATCAGTCAAGCTTTTTTTTTAATTTTCTTTAAAAAGTATCTGTTGATCTCAAAATGCTTTGCGGCTTCGATACTTCCCGAAATGTGCTGATCGCTTAAAGATTCCATTTGAGCTTCCAATTTATGGCAGTTCCGAAACGTTACCTGAACTTCATTTTGATATTTCGGTACCTTTTTATATTTTTGATCCTTTTATTTCGGTGCGTGGGCTTTGGTTAATGTAACGCTGTAATGCTCTCACGTACAGACTATACATTTAAAAAAAATCTTGCATGGGTCCTTTCTCATGTTCATGTTTTTGAAATCTAGGTGGATATTAAGAAAATGTATATAGCCTGCTTTTAGGCCGTATTTATAAATATATTTGCTATTGTCTACAACGATAAAATAAATCCGAGTCGTTGTAAACAAGTTATAAACAAATATTTAAAAGTTGCCCTAAAAGTAGGCAACATAAATTTTCTTAATAACCACATTTAAAAAACATGAACATAAGAAAACGGCCTTTAGGTGTTAATCTCAGCAAAAAATAGCTTTATGGATTAATTTTAAGCAGCGTTTCCTATATTGTTTATTTGAGGCATCAAATAACAAATTGCACTAAGGTATTCCGACCAAATTTAGGAAAAATTCTTAATAATATTTTTTAAGTGCTTATTTCAACCTAAAATTTCTCTTTATTTTGGTTTAAAAAAAATAAATTTGAACCGCTGAATTCTTAGTTCAAAAAATTAACTCCCATACACAAAGTATACTCTAGTCGATCAAACATGACTTTTCAAAATTCCTACAGGCTTGCAACATATTTAGCTGGGCAAATTCCTGGTCTCTTTTGAACACTCTCAGAGCTCTCCCCTTACTTCTCTTCCTTACTCACTCACTCACTCACTCATTACCTGCTGCTACCTAAATCCCTGTTCGAAAAAATTCCAACAGTAATTGACCCAGACAAGTCCTTACTTGTTCACGAAAATTCCAACCCCGTGAGCGTACGAGAAATTTCCAAAATTCGACACACTAGCCCAATCCCAGAAAAAAAAGACAACACAATAGTTTTTGCGTATCTCGCAAACAATCTCGCTGCTGGAAAAACCCTAATTCTCTACTTGTCCGTTATTTTCATTGAGGGAGAGCCCAAGCCAGGCCCACGTCCTTTGTGTCAACCTGTGTCTGGATGGGCAAAAGTAACGTATTTTCCTTGGGTCTCTCAAGGTTAGTCAATATGCATTAATGTTGGCAGGTACTTTTTCTCGGGGATATATTTGTTTGTCATTGTTAAATCCTTGCGCTGTTGATGCGTGAAAAATTCAGTACACAGTCGGTGGAGGGGGAAGATGAAGTAGATAGGGATCACTGTACGTTTTGGCTTCGGTTTACGGATTTTAGTGGAATTTTGTCGGCACTTCGTTTTTAAGACTTCCTAATTGTTATTTGCCCTTTTTTCCTCTTCCTTGAAGGCTAGTTTCATATTTTTGTAACGGCTCAAAAAAAAATTGTTTGTAACGGCCAGATCCTTTTTAAGTGGCATGTACTTAAGTGAAGGAAGTCTTTGATTAAATTCCTCTCGAGGCTGTTAAACTTGATTTTTTGTTCTCGATCTGCTTTTCTGCATAAAATAGAGATTATTTTAGTTGGGGTTCTCTCCCCTCAAAAAGGCAAAAAAACAAGTTTTTTGTTTTGGTTTTGTGGCCTGCCACAATAACCGCAGTCAATGCAGCAAGCCACTCAAGTTAAGGGGTTAAAATCTTGAGTTATTTTATGGCAAAAAGGGTTTCATATTTTATGCTTCTTGGTTTACTTTGTTGGGTTCAACACGTAATTTGATCGCAAATATCAGATATCATTATATCAGGTTTTTGTTGGCATAATGTAGGATAATCATTTTTTTTATTTTTGGTTTTAAATTTGAAACCTTACTCCTGCAATCATCACTCATTTTTTATATAATATTTATTATTGGCTTACATAATAAATGGGCTTTAGCATACAAACAATTACATAAAAGAGTATTAATTTGTGTAAAATTAAAACCAATTTTGATTCAGAATATGCGTGACTCTTTGTACAAAAATTTAAATTGCAACTTAAGAAGAAGCATTCCAAAACTAACCAAAAATGGGAACTTAGAGAATCATATGTATTTCGAAAAAGCAAATATAATAATTTCGTCTCATTGTTTGCGAATTCGTATTAAAATTTGGTTCCTTAAAACAGGAAAATAAATGTTAGTTGGTTCGCTTAAGGACGCATTTAACGTTGATCTTTTAATCAAGTTTTTTGTATTTTTTAAAAGTAAGAACTTGTCTAACTTTTTAGAGCTGTTACAGCTCTAATCAGGGAATAATATCGTAACCGTTAACCGACGCCGTTTAACCGTTTAAAGCCAGGTACCGGTAACGAACACGGAACCGAAAACCGTTATCCGTTATAATATGAACCGAAAAAAACCGAAACCATACCGAAACGCTAATACCTATATTGTTTCAGTGTCATATTATTTTTTTTATGGATTTATTATTATTTTAAATATATATTTCAACTAGTAAAATGGCAATATATACCCCCAGGAAAAAGTCTTACTTTTAGAAATTTGAATAACCAGAATCAAATTCTCTTTTTAAAAAACATAAGATAAAGAAAAAACAATTTGTAAAAAGCGATAAAACTTTTTATTTGGATAATATAAACTCTGTAATTAAATTTATAGGATTTCTAAGTCTTTAATAAATGTTCCCTTAAATGTTAGTAGTTTGATAATATACATTTTAGAAATTAGGTTTCTGGATTTTAATCAAATTTTGCATTTAAAAAACCCGCGTCTTATAGTATTTGTTCAAATCTATCCAAATCTCTTTTTTGACGAAAATACGGTGGAAATACGCTTTAAAAAAGCAAGGATTATTTCGAACCATTGTTTTTTATTTTATTCCATCTTTATGAGAAATTGCCCTAAGTCGAGTTTTTTCTGGTGGATATAGGAAAATGGTATAATCCTAGAAATTGGTATATTAAAAATAAAACGTTTTTAATGTGGCATATTCTTAGAACACCATTTTTTAGTTCTTTTACACCCATTAACTTATTGGATATCTTGAAATAATTAAAAAGAAGTACTTAAAAAAAATACTTGTACCGGTACGTATACCGAAATAAAAATCTTAGTACCGTATCTAGACCGAAATAAACAGAAAATTTGAAATAGAACCTTTACCCGAAATTCTTATTCCGGTACGTACCGGAACCGATATTCGATTCGGGATTTGTCCTTGGCTCTAATCCATATTTTGAATATTATTAGTATAGTTCAGGGCTGCAAGCCCAATTCATGTTTGCGAAGGTCTGGTTCGCGGGTTCAAACCAAAATTTCCGATGTTCAAGTTTTAAATATTTGAGGTTCAAGGTTTTTCTGCTAAAGTTTCGGTTAGAAAATTGGTTCGGCTTAAGTTAAAGAAAAATCGGAATTCCAGGTTTGAACTGAATCGGTCCAAACCCGGTTTGCAGTACTGGTTTTAATATTTCCAATTGAAATCCACTAACATTTTTGGCCAACTCATATTCTGTATTGTTATTTGCAACGCTTTTTCCAAAAATCGACCAACCAAAACTCAAGGTCAATGTAAAAGCTTTTGTTTATATATACCATTTAGCCACTTTATTCAACTTGGAGACAACTCGATTGATAGACGAAGAAAGCTTGGTTGAATTTGCGGAACAGCCAATCCTAAGTGAAAATCTGTAATAACTATTTTATACGTGGAATTTTTGTTATGACTTTTGCCTACTGAGAAAAAGTCATGAAAGGGTATATTCAAAATTGTGTGATTTTTGTAACTTATAGAAGGAACCATCTTTGGGCCCATATATCCCGTACACAGAGAAAAATATGACGTTCTAAAATCATGACCAAATGTTCATGATTTCGTTCTATTTTTCCGTTCATGAATTTTTAACTCAACTCAACCATCGTACAACAAATATAAGTAGCATCTTAGACATGTAGCAACGCAAGCGTGCGATGGTAGAGGGCGCTTAGATGCAGATCCATTTGTGCGTTTGAGTGCAAGGTAATGGTCCCGATTTCGAATCCCAGACGGAGCAAATAGCTAACTAACACACTTTGTTCTTCAAAAAGAAATAAATAAATTAAAGAGGGAATATAAGCTTTTCTGGTAAGGGTGTGGCAACTGCTTTATACACCAATCATATCATCCATCTCACCTTTCCCGATGATTGCTGTGTTACTTAAATTAAGCAAATTTTTTTTTTTTAAATAAGAACAAAGTGTTAATGAAACATGCCCAAACAGTTTATAAAACAAGCACAAAATGTTCACGAAACAAGCCCAAAAAATCCAAAGTGAGAACAAAATGTTCATGAAAATCGTACCCCAATGTTCATGATTTGAGAACAAACGTGCATGATAGACTTTCGTCAACGGATGTTCATGATTTTGGTACTTTTAGAACGGATTTTTTTCTCGGTGTATATCCCATGTTCTACAAATCGCTCTCGTCCACAAAAACGTCCCAAATTGTATGGAATATGGTCGTTTTTGGGGTCGAAAGCGAATTTTAGAACACTTGGGTATATATTCTTTGCAAAAAGTCTTAAAAATACATCTAGGCTTAATAACGGATATTAAACATTAAACGATAATATCTATTATAACACGAGTTTTAACTATATATATTAAATATATACAACAATGTAGCTCTGTGGACTAAATACGTTTTCTAACCCACTTGTCGAAGTGTGTTATTATTATTATAAATAATAAATCTTAGTTTATTAAATAATAAAATTTATTTATCATTTTATAAAATATTATTTTTTTTTTGTTTTTATTTTTTTTTTTTTATTAAAAAAAAAAATTGAATATGCTCGAAATACATTTATGATTTTATTTAATTTCAATTTTAAATTGTTTTGATAAACTAGTTCGAAATTCATCTATCTTCCATTCCAATAAATTTCGAAGTTGTTCATGCACGTTCGCGCATGTACAAATATAGAACTGGAGCACTCTTTGGCTGTCAACATTCAATTGTTGTATGTATTTAGGTTGCAGTATTTTATATTTTGTCATTGTCAAAGAAACGTTTACACTAAGGTTAACAACAAAAAAATGGAAGCCGATCCCACAATTCTAATGTTTACCCACGTGCAATAGTTTCCCTACATTGAGTCAAGTCTCAACATGTTCACTTGGTTGTGCAGTTTATTTTCCCTTTTTTTATGCTTTAGAAATTAGACGACTATTTCTTATCGACAAACATCATCTCGAGCGAGTTGATGTGTTACCCTTCGTGAGATGCATTAGTTTTGGGTCGTTTTAGGGTTCGTTTCGTTTAATCCTCTTTTATCTCTTTTTTTCTGCTTCTTTTTATGTGCGTTTTTGGGGTTTCTACCTGCCCGATGCTGTTTGACCCTTGCACGTGTGTGCGTACCTTTTACCTTTCTAAATGCAACAATATACAATTTGAATGCATATTGAAGAAGGGCTACCCACAATGATGGTGCAACGCCAATGCAGCGTAATTGTGACCTTCCGGAAAAAGGGATTAAAATGCCATGGTCCAGACAATGGTTTTTGGAATGAAATCCAAAACGTATTTTGAGTGATGAAGCGATCTCTAAAATATTTGATGCAAATGCTTATCAGGGACAAGCGCAACTGTACTTTTTTTTGTCAAGTGTGAAAAATCGCGCTCGAAGAAACAACAAGAATAACCTGTCCAAAAAAAAAGGTTCTGCTAATTCTAAGAATGTCACAATGTAAACTAGAGCCAGACTGTATATAATTTGGCTGGCGCCGGCGTCCTGTGGTTTATTGTCCTCTCTCTAACGACTAGACGATTTTATGCTATACCTTGCGGATTCTTTACCTGTCACCAAAGTGCACAAAGTGTTACCTGTCGTTTATCAAAGATAAGACAATTCGCTTTATGGAAACCCATTTTGATTTATTTAAATGGCGTCACTGTGTTTATTAGTTGTAGATAGTGGCTTGCCAACATTTGAGATAGTATGTACAGAAAATGTTGATAGTATGTCAAGCCGTTTGTATAAGTAAACGATCGGTTGTCAAACAATAAGCAATTTGACAAACTAAACAGCTAATTCATATCGATCCAATGGGATATAACACTCTGTTTCAATCGGACTTACTTAATATGTATATGGATCGTATACGATTGCTTTTGCGTATTTACCTATTTTATTTATAAACTATTTTATATTTACTCATATTATAAAATTATTACTTGACAATAAAAAGGGTTAGTTTCGCCAATACTCAAAATTTGTAGATGCATTATAATTTAAAGTAAAATCAATGTTATTTTCATTATTTAGTTTAAAAGCTTTTTTATCTTTCTACACTACATTAAAAGTTGCTTAAAAGTAACAGTAACATGTAAAACATTTTGTATTAGGGTTACTTTATTTAAAAAAGCAATACAATTAAAATTCTTGGTAAAAAAAATTTTTTATCGAGAAAAAATTCGATCATGCAGCAAAGGAGCTCTGAGGCTTTTTTAATTTTCCTGAATTTTCTAGCTAAAAATCTAAAAGAAAAATCTTCTTTACATTGACTCTGAATATATGCAAGCTATTGTTAATACTTGCGTTATTTATTATCTTTGACCGAGCTTTTGATCTTTATCAAAGCTTTTATTGAAAAAAATTCTTTGATTGGCCCTTAAAATAATCACAACGATATTTCCTTCAACTTTTAATTTCTTTCTTAATTCTGTTCGAAAAAACGACTTTAAGGGTTCATGCGCCATCTCCAGATATAGGAACACATAGCATGTTACTACTCGTTGAGTAAGAATGGGAATGATAACTTTTAGTCAGGGCTCGGAATTGCTCTTTGCTCACAGCTCTGTAGGGCCAGCTCTTGCTCGCAGCTCTTTACTTGTAGCTCTCGGCTCTGAGCAAGGAGCCCCAGTTCGAGAGCTGAAAGCTAGCTGCCGGCTCTCGTCTCGTGAGCCACAGCTCTTGGCTCTAAGTTGAGAGCTACATTTTAAGAGACAGGAGCTAGCAATCGGCTCGCAGTTCTTTACTAGTAGCTCTCGGCTCTGAGCTAGGAGACCCAGCTCGGGAGCTGGGAGCTAGCAATCGGCTCGCAGCCGGCTTTCGGCTCGTGAGCCACAGCTCTCGGCTCTAGAGCTGAAGAGCCAGGAGCTAGCAATCGGCTCGCAACTCTTTACTTCTTGCTCTCAGCTTAGAGCCGAGAGTTGTGGCCGGCTCCTTGCGCTCAGTTCCCAACTTGGAGCTCCTAGCTCAGAGCAAATAGCTGCTAGTCAGGAGCTGCGAGCCAATCGATGCTCCCTGCTCTCGATCTGCGGCTCCTTGTTCTGAGCGAGAGCCAGAGTGTGTGGCTCCCAATCGAGCAATTCCAACCCCTGCTTTTAATTAAATAAGGCATCGAAGTTGGCAATATATTTGTTATTTTGGTCATACGGGCCTTAGTTTTTATCGTTTATTTCAAACTCATTTTATTTGTCAATCCGTTGAGTGCGGTATGCTGTACAGTTTCCCTAATACTGAAGACCTTTTACCCGATCGCTAGGGCACCATTGATTTGTGGACCGAAAGCAGTGCATTATATAGATTGAAGATGCCCACAGAAAATAATTTGTCAAACAACAACAACCACGAAAATTAAACGAAGAAAATTCGGTTATTGCCGGGTGCTGTACGTCTGTTCAAGGGCTATGTCTGAATGAAACCACAACTGGACAGCTAAAGCAAAGGCTCTGGGCATCTCTGATATAGATGCCACATGACAAAACACATTAAAAACTCCAAAAAACTTGAAAGACAATGCCACGAGTAGTAATTGCGAAATGCTTAATCGTAATCAAACAAATGATTATTTGATGTGCATCGTTGTACTCAAAAATGATTAATTTTACCTTTAATCATACGATACCAGAATCACTCGTGCAGCTCTCTAGTACACAGTCCAAAATATTTAATTCGTTCCACAAATTATGCTTTTATGTAGGATCTTAGGTTATCAGATCAGGAGATAAAAAAAAGTTAATTTCACTTTACTCTTGTGTAAATGGCAAAGACAATGCGCTTGCGCAGCTGAATTGCTCTTTAGGTTACAGTTTTTTCCGAAAAATTTTTAAAGTTTTGTCAACGTCTCATTGTGAATGTCGGAAAATTCTATTTGGGATTATATGGGAGAAAGAGCGGATTAATCTAAAAATTTGTTTTCGCGACCCTGTCATTAAAATCGACTTTAGGGATAAAGTTTAATGTTGTATTAGTTCTAAGTAGTACTTAATTATTCCTTCTGTTCGTTTAGAAAATCTTAGAAATGTTAGATTAGAAGATTAATTGCTCTATTCTCAATTTTCAAACAAAATAAACATTAAATCTTATTCTTTGTATCTATTTTCTATACTTTCTAAAAATGATTAATTGATTCCTTACTCAACCAAGCCAATGTACAAACTAGTTGTCGAATTCCCCCTTTTTTTGGCAATAATTGGACCGAGTTTTAATCCTATTTACATACATCTAAATTAAGTGATATCTATTACCTTAATATTATTAAAATTTGTACCCATTCCAATCTGAAAGTCAACCTTTTAATTCTAAAAGCATTATCATGTCGACAATTCCTCAGACTCAATCAACACTTTAAGGCTCGTTAGTTATCGTTTACTTTCAGCTCTCCAGCACTTCACTTAGATATGAAAATTTCCCCTTCCCTCACATAAAAGAAAAACCATTTATCCTTAAAAGAAATGGAACACATTTGTTTGGTTAGTTTGGTTACGCTTGAGTGTATCCTCGAAGGAATATCAATTTACATGCAGATAACATTGAACTCAGCTGGTTTAAATTGCTGATTAGTAAAGATTATTGTACGTATGGTATGGTAAACACTTGCGCCTCCCCGATATGCAGTGTGTGTTTGCTGCGGCACTTGAAACGGCCGAGTAGGAAAAACTGATAGTAGAGTGACGCCTAAAAATGCATTACTTGAATTTTCAAAACTGAGTTTGTATTTCATGTCGAGGCATCAAATTTCAGGAGTCTTTTCGGGGTTTGCGGGAGACCGTGTCAGAAACTGCACTTGACAATTAAACACAAGAATGAAAACCGGGCATGTTGTCAAATATAACAGCGACTGCCGAGACCCTCGACGATGCAAATGAAATTTGAGATTTTCCTACATAATTTATATTTCTAATGGATTTCTGGGCGACGATTTGTTAAAATAAAATTCAAATTTGAACCAACGAAATTCTGTAATGCCACCAATAAGCGAACGAACTAATTTTCAAGCCGAGTTCTTTATGGGCAGTTTTCAAGTTAAAATGTCGGTTACTTTTCCTTTGTGAACACGTGTGCAAGGGTCTTCTTTGTTTTATTCTCTATTTTTTTTTTTTGCTTTGTACTTTCTGACCCTTGTCCCCTGCCGCGTTTGAGTTTTATTGATTTGGGTTTCTCTCTCTTTCTAGTTTTCCATTGTTTGAGCGTGTGTGTGTGTGTGGATTATACAAAATACATAGAAAATATTTTCGAATTTTGTAGTTTGTCCATTTTTTTGTGGGGCGTTTTAAAAATACAGTCTAACAATATCGTTAAAAGATTGATGGGAGTCTTGGTGTAAATTGTTAACACTGTTGCATTTTTTGACTCTCTGGTGGCCGTTCGATTTAGAGGAAAATTAAGGGTACGAGCAGACTTAGGAGGCGTAGTCAACGCCCTTTGGGCAAGTAAAACTGGATTCTAGTTAGTTTATCTTATTGTTAATTAAACATCTTTTTATGTAGTTAAGAAGGGATTGCATTCGACAATGCAGTGGCATCAGTATAGAATAGACTATGCGATGGAGAACCAAAAGTTGGGCATAAAAAAATGATATTACTTTGATCTTTTTTCGGTAAATTATATCAATTATTTATTTAGCCAATTTGAAAATATAAATTTAACTTTTGAATTGAACACGACAGCCTTACTCCTGTACCACTGATAACGGACGCAATATGGTTAAAATGGTGGAACTCTATGGTCTAGAGGATAAAGTCGATGATGATCTTGCATTTCTTAATCTAATTACAATCTCGATTTAGATGTCTATTGAGAGAACAAACAAAGACTTGTTATTTGAAAGTAGGAAACGACGAATACATTTATTTTAAAGTCATTTATGTGAACTCAGCCACCCAATTTATGTTTTAACAAAAAATAATAAAATAATGTTATTTTTTGAGATTCCCACCACTAACACACCGCGAGATAAACGAACAAGAACATAAAACTTTAAAAAATTATTGCGTCACAAGGGTGCATCCAATTAAAGCGAACCAAATTGTGTATTTACTATTATCATATCTTATCTCCTAGAAAAAAATAAGGTTCCAAAAATTTTGTTCTTACGTAGAGTTTTAGCAACCTTTAATGGTTTTTTGTCTTTTTTTTCAAAGAGGGCCGGCCGAAATTTTCATGAAATATTTTTTTTCTGGTTAAGGATATGCGTATATATATTCTAGAAAAACTCTCACTATGGGACAATCAATTAATGCGCGAGGAAAAATATTTTTCTAACATACCATTTTTTTTTTAAATTGGCTGTTACAGCCCCCATCGGGCCAAGCCGAGCTTCTCTCAATCTCCATTTTTTTTAAGTAAATATAATTGATTGAAAAAATGTCTAAGATATTGTCAACCACGGCGGATATTAAAATCTTGCTTTTAAATTACTTCCTCGATTTTAGGTAATTAAAATTTGGAGTAATAAAAAACATAAAAAAAAATGAATATAAGAAAAATATTCTTCCATCTTGAGGTTTTTTCTAGAATATGTATACGAATATCCTTTACCAGAAAAAAATTATTTCATAAGAGAATCGGTGGGCCCTCCTTAAAAAAATATACAAAAAATAGAAGGCTAACATAGGCTACGCCGATGTTTTAAATACCCTTGCAGTTTTTTGGAAGGCGCATTGCAATGGTCTCAATGCATTGAGAAAAAAAAAAGTTTTTCTCATTAGAACTAGTTTTTAAACTGATCGTTCCTATGGCAGCTATATGCTATAGTCATCCAATTTTGAAAAATTTTTTCAGAATTGTATAAAAGCATATAAAACCAATATATAACATGATTGGTGACGCTACGATGGAAAACAAAAAAGTTTTTCCCACTAGATTTAGTTTTTGGACCGACCGTTTATATGGCAGCTATATGCTATAGTCATTCGATTTTTATAAATTTTTCCAGAATTGTGTGGAAGCATATAAAACTTATATATACTACGATTGGTGACGCTACGATGGAAAACAAAAAAGTTTTTCTCATTAGAACTAGTTTTTGGACCGATCGTTCCTATGGCAGCTATATGATATAGTTATCCGATCCGGCCGATTCCAACAAATGTGCAGCGTATTTAAAGACTTTTTGCAAAGTTTGGTCAAGATAGCTTCAAAACTGAGGGAGGAGATAGCATAGAAACAGACGGACAGACGGACGGACGGACAGACAAACGGAAATGAACTCAGCTCGTCATGCTGATCAAGAATATATATACTTTATGTGGTCGGAGATGCTTCCTTCACTGCGTTACAAACATCGTGACAATTTTAATATACCCTCTGCAAGGGTATAAAAACTATTAAATTTGCTACTTAAAAACAGTCGTTTTTGAACCTTTTATTTTTTCTCGGATATAAGACATGAATATAGTACAATCACAATTTGGGTCGCTTAAATCGGATGCACCGTTTTTTAGTTTTATGTTCTTTATCGATTATCTCGCGAACTCTAAGTGGTGCGGATGTCCAAAAATAGGATTATATTCTTGAAAACAAAAAAAAATGGTAGATTTAATACACTTGAAAAACGTTACTCCAACTGATTTAACCGGAAAATTATATATAGGATATAGATATCAGATATTTAAAATTTTTAAATCATTTTCATTTTCTTAGTAAAACACATTTTCCGACCGATCGGTCCTATGGCAGCTATATGCTATAGTGATCCGATTTTGATAAATTTTTCCAGAATTGTGTGGAAGCACATAAAACTAATATATATCACGATTAGTGACGCTACGATGGAAAACAAAAAAGTTTTTCTCACTAGAACTAGTTCTTAGACCGATCGTTCCTATGTCAGCTATATGAGATAGTCATCCGATCCGGCCGGTTCCGACATATTAATTGCGTGCAGTAAAAAGAAGGCTTAAGCTTTATAACTGAGGGACTAGTTCGCGTAGAAACAGACAGACGGACGGACAGAGGGAAATGAACTAAGCTCGTCGTCCTGATCAAGAATATATATAGTTTATGGGGTCGAAAACAAACTAACTTAATCTGTGGTAACAACATAATAAACGTCTTTTCCACTAACTTTCTTTCTTTAAATAAAAATATTTCTTGTTTTTTGGCCGAATTTTAAAAATGTAATATTTCTTTTTTTCTGAGTTAATCAATGGCTTGTAAATATATAGCTTTAATAAATATTTGAAATAATAATAAATCAGTTAGTACGATATTAAAAAACTGAACAATTTCCGTTATTAGCATTTCGGTATGGTTCCGGTTTTTTCGTTTCCATTTTTAACGGATAAAGGTTTTCGGTTCTCAAAAACATTGTTATGTAGGTTCAGGTTCATATAACGGTAAGTTTCTAATTTCGGTTAACGGTTCCAGTTTTAGTACACTTGAAAAAAATCTGCTGCCAGCGTTCTAAAACGAACGGGATAAAATTTTAAGTATAATTCGTTCCAACGTTCTTGAACAAGCGGGATAAATTCATACCGAACCCCCGAAATAATCAATCATAGCTATGGGGCTGTGTTAATTGTTGGTTTCGATTCTTATAAAATATATTTTTTTGAAAAAAAAAAAAAAAAATGTCCTAACTTTTATTTCCATTTAGTTACTTTATCATTTCGGAAATACCAAAGTCACTATTGATGGGTTTACAAACATTCGAAAACCCTGTAAGCCTCATATGAACAACAAATCAGCCCAGAGATTACAGGACACATACATATGTATGTACATATGTATGTGCGTACCTTTTATAAAATAAAAAGTACGCTTCGCCCACACGAGCACAAAAACCACGCATTTCTGGCCAAACTCGAGGTAGCACACAAAAAACGCTTTAAATTTGCTGCTTTGTTGTCTACAAATACCCCAAATAACATAAGCGACAAGATCTTATTTTTCAATTTTGTAGGTCGTTCGAGTCGAGACAGCAAAATTTGAGCAATTTAAGAGATTATCACGTTAGGGATCAGACAGCAAATAAAATACAAAAAAAAAAGGTCCTATGAAATGAAATAAGGACTTTGTTTGACTGCCTTTGTGTAAACATGGCAAGGCTCCAGTCGGTCGAGTAGACTGATCATTATTTCTGTGTTTATTCTATAGAAATAGGTTGTGAGCGTGTTGAATAGAAGGAAAACCTTTTTCGTTTTTTTTTTTGGTCCAGCACCAAATTAGAGCTCGTTAAAAGGCACACACTTTTGTCTCCCGCTTCGCCTCCGTTCCGGCATTGAACCCCGATCACGTTTCAACAGTTTCTACTGCACAGACAGTACGCTCCTCCGCTCTCCCTTCTCGCCTACCAGCATTCTATTAATAGGCCTGGCGGTTGGTGGCTGGTGACAACACGTGAAACTCCATGACGTCTCACTATGTTGGCCAAACCTTCCCTCCATCCCCCGACAACAGTGCAATTTTTCCGAAAACGTGTTTACAAATATTTTTGAAAAGCAACCCAAAACAATAAGCCCGACATTGAATCTATTGTGTTAATTCTGCATGACTTTCTATGCCAACGAAATCTTGTTGTTCTTTTTTAAAATGATTCTTCTTCCTTTTTTCACATAATTGTATATGTACGGTCTGGTCTGTGTATATCATCATCAAACTGTCTTGTTTGCTATTTGTTGATATTGTTTATTGTTGATCAATCGTTGGACAGAGATTGAGAAGTTATCAATACATCTATATGAGAATGTACAGATTGGTGAACAAATTGAATACCTGGAAAATAAAAGGGAATATTCTTTATGAAAATACTTTCCGATTGGTTTGACAAGCTAGCTAAATGTACTAAAAATGAATGGAATATTTTTGTTTTACAAAGTCATCAAATATTTTCGATTTATAATAAATTTTTAGCTAGTTCTGATGTTAGACGGATTTTAACTAAACTTTGGTGCATAACTATAGCCGCACTCAACTTTATCAGTTTAAATTTTTGTATATGCTTGGTGCAGAACTATAGCCGCACTTCACGAAGGTCAGACAATGGATACACAAATGTTAACTTATCAATTTGAAATATCATTAAAATCACATAAATTAACTAACTACAAGTACACTGAATAAGTTGGGTGCGGCTATAGTTATGCACCGGAGTTTATTTTTAATTTTTTAACCGGTGAGCCGGAAAAACCTCTTGCTCCTTATTACCAACTTACTGAAGTTCATTACTTAAATACGTTCTGAGTTATGACTCTGAATCACTTTCCAAACGTTTAAAATCATATCAGAACCTGTTTGGAACCGCAAAAACATCTAACTTCATATTACAAATTTTCAATTTTAAATAAATAGCAGTAATTCAGGACTGCAAACTTATTAACATTTGGAAGGGCAACACTTCGGGGTTCGAACCCGTTATTGATTGTTGGTTCAGGTTCGAACCCTGGTTCAAGCTCGCATTTTTTTTGTTGCTTATTCAGAAACTTTGTTTGGTATAAAATATCTTTTAATATATAAATATACGAAGGCAAATTCAGTTCAGCAGTTTATTACGAAATTTAGCGACAGAAATCAACATTTACGCATGATCTTTAGTTAAATTGAAAATAAAATACAATTAAAGATATTAATTTAATTTATTTAAGGAGGTAAAACTTCTAAATCTGCATAGGTTCGAAATTGAGATGGGCGGGGAAAAGAAAAATCTCTAAATTCCGTTCCGAACCCGACACCAAATTTTAAATTCTATCCCGCCCGTTCCCGGCTCTAGTCTATACCGACTTGTCCCGATCTTGACCCCCTAGTTTTAGATTCTATCCAGTCCTGATTCCGCAGATTTATTGCGGGACCCAAAGCAATCCCATCCCGTCCCGCCTCGAAATTTTAAAATATCTCGAAATTCGATAAATTTCGATAAAATAAATATCGGGATCAAGTATTAATCCCGTCTTGTCCCGATTCCGCTGTTTTTTTTTAGGCCATGCCCATCTATAGTTATACCCTTGCAGAGGGTATATTGAAATTGTCACAATGTTTGTAACGCATAGAAGGAAGCATCCCCGACCACATAAAGTATATATATTCTTGATCAGCGTGACGAGCTGAGTTTATTTCCGTCTGTCCGTCCGTCCGTCCGTCCGTCCGTCTGTTTCTATGCTATCTACTCCTTCAGTTTAAAGCTATCTAGACCAAACTTTGCAAATTGTCTTTAAATACACATAGGCTGCACATTTGTCGGAATTGGCCGGATCGGATGACTATATCATATAGCTGCCATAGGAACGATCGGTCCAAAAACAAGTTCTAGTGAGTAAAACTTTTTTGTTTTCAATCGTTGCATCACCAATCGTAGTATTTATTAGTTTTATATACTTCCACACAATTCTGGAAAAATTTATCGAAATCGGATGACTATAGCATAAAGCTGCCATAGGAACGATCGGTCTAAAAACTAATTCTAGTGAGAAAAACTTTTTTGTTATCAATGGTAGCGCCTTTCAAAAACTGCAAGGGTATTTAAAACATCGGCGTAGCCAATGTTAGCCTTATATTTTTCTTATTCAATTTTAGCACTGAATAGTTATAAATATCGGTTCTCATAAAATATTTCCTTACGGTTCCGGTTCCGAAGCCAGAATGTGATTTAAAACGATTAATTTCGGTTTACAGTTCTGGTTCCAATACGGTATAATTCCTTGGTATTTTTTTAGTTCCAGTTCAGACTTTCTAAATAACACAGAGACTCTAACATGAAAAAAATTAATAGAGTGTATATCAGAGTTCTTAGAGAAAACTTCTTTATTGTACAGATGACTTAGTAACGATTAGCAGAGTAAAATCAAATATTGCTGATTCATGACCATTCGCCGTGTTCAGCACCCAGATCAATGATAATCTTGGTAATTCATGTAGTCTACCTTCCCTCTTGTATTTAATATGATATTTAATGGAGCTTTTCCAAATGTCAACTCAACAGGACCCCCCGCAAAAGTATGCTTAATAATAAGAGCAGTTTTGTTAAGCTGATCAGTGATCAAGTGTCTCTGCTGAACGCGCCCTTTGTCTTTGAAATGATCGCTCCTGAAATTGGGCTTTAGGCAAGAAAATGTTAGATTATTTGAAGATATTTGAACTGAATTTGTATATTATCAAAATCTACTGCCAAGTTTGATACTACATACCTTGGATAACTGAATTTTGCCAATTGGTTTTTATTGTATGTAGCTTAGACACCTTAAACAGAGGGGTGTTCCGGATATATACATAACTACTTTGTATTCAGTTAAATACATTTTTAAAAGGAAGCATTTTATCGTGCGTGATCATTCGTGACCCCTTCTTAAATCGTGAATGAATCGTGCGTGAAGCAAAAAACTCAAAAATCGTGCGTCAAGAAGTGGTTTTTTATTTTTTATTTATTTCTATTCCCAGTGTTTCAAGGATATCCTTTATTAATTTCACACTTACAATTCAGCTAATATTAATCAGTTTTACGATTTTACGATTTTTATTTCGTGCGTTAAGTGAAATAAAAATCGCTCACGCGTGCACCTTTCAATTAAAATTGAATTACTATTTAAATGAAGTGACAAAAATATGTTTGTATTGAATTAAGCGGACGGTTTAAATTCGCCGAATAGTCGTCATCTGATCTATTGTAGTAAGTTTAGTAATTTAAATTACAAAAATAAACGTTTATATGAAAATATCCAGAGATTTGGTCGCAGAAATATGTTGTTAAAGTCCCTTGTGCGGCTTCCTTTCTTTTTGCATTGAGTTGTATATCTATTAATACTGATTTAAAAATCAAAATCGCTTAACTATATACAAATACAAATCTATGGGGATTTGTTTGCCTTTCGGCGAACCGAAGATACCATTTCTGTTTCTTGTTCAAACTCAATTGCTACAAAATGGGACATTCTACTGTGTATAGACATCAACAATAATGAGAAGCTAGGCCGAGGGGTAAAACGATCAAACAAAAGAGCTAATCACTGATGCCAAGAAGCCCTAAAGTAGGCATAAAAGATGCCTACACATTCATATGTGTTCCTTGTTTACCTACGTGTCGCCTACCGAACGCCCAAGGGCCAGCAGAAATCGCTTCCATAGACAATCACAATCCCAATCCGACTACCGTGGCAAGCCAATATGGTGGTTGACCAACCAAACCCAAAAAACACACACACACAATATCCTCGTATTTCTATGCATGCATTCTCCATCCTCTCTATTGATCCTTTCTCCATTGTCATTGACATTTATAGTTAGATGTGATGTTTTTGTGTGTACAATTCGAAAGAAACAGGAAACCTAATCCCTACAATAACATTTTTACGCGTTGAGCTCTCCTTTTAAGTAATCTTTACGTATGAAATTTGTTATCAATAGCACTCCATCGCCATCTAGTTGTTTTTTTAGGCAAAAATTGAAATAACATGTGGAGAAGAAATTCTCAATAATAGTCTGTATTGATAAATGCTCAAGGTACAGTAATTGGGTATGGAAAATCACAATAAAATGGCAAACCAAAGGCAAAAGGTTTGTTATTATAGGAAAACATTTTGAACCTAGAAATTAAGAATGGAAATATGAGATAAATAAATAATTTTTTTTTTATGTTGAAAATTTTTTTGTACATTTTCTTGCTTTTAAATTTTGCTTAAAAAATCTGGATCCTCACTCTTTCAATCATAAATTAAAGTTTAAATATTATTGATGTTATTGAACAGCTGAGTCGATCTAGTACTTCTTTATATATCTGTATACACATTTTTATCACAGAGAGATATACAGGTGTCTTTTCTTTTTTTTTATATAATTTTATTATAATCTGACCGATTTTCATGAAGATCAAAGTTTTTCCAACCAATCAGTTCTATGGCAGCTATAGGATATAGTCATCCGATTTTAACCAAATTTGTTAGAACTGTTTGAAACCATATTATATTCATAATTCCTGTATTGAAGTATCCTATCATGGAAAGCAAAAAAGTTTTTCTTACTAAGACACATTTTCCGACTGATCGTTCCTATGACAGCTATAAGATATTGTCTTCCGTTTCCTACCAAATTATTCAAATCGTTTTGACAGCATTTAATTTTTGTTATGCGTTCAAGAACGGTATCATAGAAAACAAAAATATTTGTCATACTCCATTTTTTTCTCGATTGGTTCTATGGCAGCTATAGGATATAGTCATCCGATTTTGACCAAATTTGTTAGAATAGTTTTTAAAATTATACTATTCATAATTCCTGAGTTTAAGAACCTGGAAAACAAAAATGTTTTCTTACTAAGATCCATTGTCCGACCGATCGGTCCTATGACAGCTATATGATATAGTCGCCCGTTTTTATCGAAATTTGGTAGAACTGTTTGAAAGCATATAATATTTATAATTGCTGAGTTTAAGAACGCTATCATTGAAACATAAAAGCGTTTCCTCACTATGACCCATTTTCCGTGCTATTGTTCCTATGGCAGCTATAAGATATAGTCATTCGATTCCCGCCAAATTTTTCTAATCCGTTTGGGAGCATTTAATGTTCATTATTGCTAAGTTTAGAACGCTTTTATAGAAAATAAAAAATATTTTGCTCACTAAGATCCATTTTCTACCCGATCGGTAATATGGCAGCTATGGTATATAGTCATCCGATCTTAACAAAATTTTGTACAGCTGTTTTAAAGCATATATTACTCATAATTTATGAGTTTAAGAACGCTTTCATGGAAATAAAAAAGTCTTCTTAGTAAGATCCATTATCCGATCTATCGGTCCTAAGACAACTACAGGATAATGTCAACCGATCTTAATCAAATTTGGTAGAACTGCTTAAAAGCATATAATAAGCATTATTCCTAAGTTGAAGAATGCTATCATGGAAAACAAAAAATCTTATTACTTAGATCCATTTTCCGACCAATCGTTATAAGATATAGTCATCCAATCGGGGCGGTTCGACATATTAGCAGTTTCGTTTCAAACGTGTATGAATTCGTCCCAAGTTTCATATCTTACCCTTGTTTTAAGGTCTGACCATCAACAAATATCGCGATAAATTATAACAAGTATACATATAATTTTGAATTCTTTATATTTTATAAGATCTCACTACTTCAAATAATCTTCATTCTTCTCATAAATCAATTTAATTCCATTAATTTTTATTGTACTAACACAATTAGACACACACACAGATACATATCGCTACGCATGTGTGGTTAAATTATCATTAAATTGTATCTCATAGAGTCCGATCTTTAGTTGAAAAGTTCACACATGATGTCTGATAGCGGGAATCTGGTTTACCAATTTTGGTAACAAAATTCTATCTTATGTCTACAATTAGCTGTAGTAACTGATATGAAGATAGCCACCAACTATTTGACAGCAGATACTAATCATGGAATCTTTAAAATAAAGACTCCACTACATATGTTGCCATTTCTTTTGCTTTAACTGCATTGTTCTTGAGCATTTCAAGGGATTACTGTTTATCTGACATGTGCAATCTATGCAGGATTAAATCTCTCTTCCTACATGCTCAACAAATCTATTATGCAGACAGTGAGATTGCGATAAGGGACTTTATTTTGTTTTGCTACTTGGTTTACAAAATATTTTCAAGATCTCTCGATGTACTTAGCCTGATAAGGCAAACAAAATGGTATCGGGATTCAAATTTCATGCATGCATCCCACAACAAAGATCACACTGTCCGGTCCACTACAGCAAATAATTTAAGAAAAATAAATACACAACTAAGGAGAAAATGACAAATATTATTTTTTGTGAAAAATGTTGTATTTATTAGCATCGTCTCAAGACACTTGCTATCGTTTGCTTACGTGCCCGAACCGAAGAAATAGTGTTGTTTGCCTACAAGTCGGGTCAGTTTGTTTTTAAGTTTGCATTGTCCTTTGTCAATATTTATGGTGTGTAGCATAAACATGGCGATTGCTTTAGGAAACTCTTGTGATAGTCACCGGTTATGTTTGTAGAGGGCTCATTTTATACTTGACTACAAATTTAGAAATGAAAAAACAACATTCCTCCTTGTGAAGGATGCCATTAAATCATTCAGAAACGCATCTTTTATGGCTCATTATACTCTTGAAAAGACCCGAAGTTTGCGATGCACAAATGAAAGCAATTTAAAATATTTATGAAAATATATCAAGGCTTGTGAAGAGAGCTGATTTAACGCCTTACACCGCAACACAAGGTCGAGAGTTTTAGAGTTGTTCGTTTTAATTTACAAACGATGACTTGGGTTCGTATGGGGTTTTTCAAAAAATAGATTAAAGTTTTCATTAATATTTTTACTAAAACTTTCAATCCCTTAATTTTTGTCAGTGGGTCGGTTCGGGTTCTATTAAAAGGGTTCTAAAATAAGGGTGCGATCTTGGGGATCCGTGGGTAGAAGAACAACTTCACCATAAAATTTGCCGTTCTAAATGTTAGCTTGATATTAGTTGTCTCATCGTCGTTACCGACAACAGCATCAATGTCAACTTTCTAACTTCATATAACTAACCTACAGACCAAATTTCAAGTTTATATCTTAAATTTCTATACTTAAATTTGGCTCTAAAATTCTTTTAAATTGGTTCAAACTAGTTCGGTACCGGAAAAATATGTAACTTCATTTTGCAAACCCTCTTACAAAATTGCAAGTTTTTTAATGTCAAGTCTTCAAACTTGGTATTTATTAATTCTATATGCATTTACATAATTCTGGAAAATTTGATCAAAACTGGACAATTATAGCATAAAACTGTCATACGAACGATCGGTCCAAATACTGGTTCTAGTTATAAAAATTTGTTTGATTTCAATGTTAGCGTCTCCAAATTTGGTATAATAAATTGAATTTGCATTTTCATAATTCTGGTAAATGTGATCATAATTAGGTGACTATATCGTATAGCTGTTATACAACCGATCGGCCTGAAAATAGGTCTGTGTGACAAAAACTTTTTTATTTATAATGGTAGCGCCGTTATAGCTTTTGAATTTTGTCTCATTCATGAAACTGCTATGGTATAAAATCGCCGGATAATATATATCAAAATCAAAGCTGCAAACCGGTTCAGAATCGAACCCTAGAGAACTGGTCCAGTTTGGGTTTTATGGATTACTCGAACCTCATGCATTTTTGACTCCTGGAACCTGAAGTATTCGGTTCACGATATTAAGTAATTTTCCTTCGAATGAATTTCTTAATATAACTTTAAATGACTCTACTTCGGCTTACGAAACATCATCAGGAAGATAAAATGGTTGGATTAGGTTAGACTAGAGCGGCGTTTTACCCAGAACACTAAGGCCATTAGGATTTGGCCCCTTGTGAAATGTCCAAAATGTGTCTGAAAAGTAAAAACGGCCCATATCGTATGGGAATAGGGTCGTTTTTTGGGGCCGAAAGCGATTTGTAGAACACATATATTTTCGAAGCTTAGATAAGTGACGTCTATTTTAAGATTCGAGATCATATTGTCTCCGTTAGATTGAGTCAGAAACAGACAAAGTGGGAGACGGACTCTTTCTCTTCCTTGACCAGCCGGCGCGACCAGTTAGATTCCTTAGGTTTGTTGAGCGCTTTGTACATCGAGTTGGCTAAGTCTTGCCATTTCTGGTTTGCTTTGAGCTCGAAGATATTTAGTAAAACGAGACTACACGTTGCCGTAGGCATACCCGCGTTCTGCCTATTGCAGTTGTCTCGATGTCCCGGTCTACTGGTAGATTTTCCACTACTCTGACATCTATGGAAAATTTTGTTGCAATCGTTTTCTAATATCGAATTGCAGAATATCGAGTCAAGCTTTTTAATTGCAGCGTGGCTGTTAGAAAAAAATATAACTTTACACAAGGTCTGTATTAAGTACTTTCTTATTTGCGGCTTTAACTGAGTAAGTTTTAAAAATTACCAATTTATTTTTCTTGAAACCAATTGAGCGTTTCAAAAAAGTATTAAAAACGAAATATTTTTTTTTTTTTAAGCGAACTAAGGTACGAACTAAAACCTGGGGTTCTGGGGTTGTAGAAACCGGTCCGCGAACCGAACCTATAGATTCCTCCCGGGTTCGAGCCCCCGAACCGAAGCATATCTAAAATTATGGAGGTTTGCAGCCTTGATAAAAATAATATATTTCAAAAATATTTGAAAAAAAAATCGCCATTCATAATATACTCTGTTTTAAGATACCCGATTTCACAGTTTATTGAATAGTACAGAAAAGCAGGAAGCACACATTTGTAATAATTTTCATAGACTACAAAGCTTAGGCAATGTTGAAATTCTGAATTCGGCTTTGTCAATATAGCTTTTAAATTAAATTTACGCTCAAGATAATTTTTATCTTAAAATTTTTGTGTCGAAAGATTAAAAAAAAACAAGGCTTTAGTTGAAACGGACTAGACTTAAGTATTTCGGAATAAAGAAACATCGTACTAGAAATTTTCCACTTATATAAAATATTCTGACACCTTTTGGTGTCATTTCAGGAAAATGTTTGTTGATGGTATTAGGTTCCGGCTAAAAATAGTTTAGGTTATATCTCTTTTTTCGTTGATATATTTATTTTATTTAAATTTCTTACAGTATGAGAGAAAAGTCGCGTGGTGGTCTTCTAATATAGTAAACAATATTAATTTAATATTTTAAAGTATGAACCCAGTTCCCAAGTAAATTGGGTGTTTGAGAGTGTACTTTCAGTCCAATACAAAAGAGCACATTTTTATTTCAGAGTAATTGTTGTACATAATTCTAGCAAGCGAATAGAATTAGTGTGATGTCATCAAGCCGACCACTTATAACCTTACATTTTATCGCGCTGCATATTCACTTAAAGCCAAATGGACTTCGCCTTTTGATATGCACTCAAATAACTGCAAAATGGTACATTTTTCCTTATTCAGCTCACTATTGTGACTAACGTTAAGCTTCCGGTTTTCCTAGATATAACAAATGCCTGTAAATTGTCTATCAGTAACGCTTCGATTTTATTATGATCCTTGACCAACACTCAACTCCTATTGATAACATTGAGGAAATGGTTCAAGGTTTTACCTTTTAGCGACATTCCGCAAGCATTTCCTGTCCTTTGAGTCATTTATTTCGTTTTGGAAACTATTGAATTGGCAATGTAAAATGCGGGTGTACTTTGTACTTTACTTTGTTAACCAATTTGGTGCAGTAATGCATGTTTTTTTGGTTGGAAAATTGTCTGAATGGTAAAGTAGTGGTCCTGCGGAGCTACGCACGAGTGCCTCTCAATGCAGTCGCATTGAAATTGGTCAAAATGGACCTCTAGCTGGCATTCACACTCGACCAGCGAGTGTAAAAGCATTGTTCTTTGAGTAGGCAACACTTCATTCAAGTTGCTCAATGGGACAATGAACATTTGAGCTACACATGCGCAACGAATGTGTGTCTCTTTGAAATGAATGAAAATCCATTTTCAATTATACATACATTTATTGTCCATATTGTAGATCCTCTTGGGTCTAGCCAACAGACTACAATATCTCAGCAGGAATTTTTTTTAATTTTTTGTAAGTTTAGCCTTCGTCATTGCCTCTCAAAAAAAGATTCACCATTTTGCAAGTGATATCAAACGAAATTTGTAGAAAATTTTCCAAAGATTCAAAGGCAATTAATTTACGGTGTAGGTGTTATTGTCATTAATGGGACAATGTGCAGTCCTTTGAAAGCAATTTCGGTCGCTAAGTAGCTAACAATAGTTTGGCAATTATGAACAAAATATAGAATATAATGGAAAACACTTTTACAAAAATTGCTCTTTTGAAGTGATCAAACATCTGCGTTTTTCTGGTAAAAGGCAAATTATTGTTAATGGCAACATAATGAAATATCATAAATTGTAAAGTCAATTTCTAAAGGCCTTTATAATAAGTGTGCATTGGATTTTAAGCACTTCAGTATTGGAGGGTTTCCAATGCTGATCTACACTAGTCTAGCTGATTTACCTTTGGATGAAAGCCCTTTTCAATAAAATAAAATGAAATGATTAAAAAATATATACTTCTCTAACTTCGTCTGTGCCGAAGTTTTATTCTTGTTCCTACTAAACTATCCGATTGGATATATTTATATTCCTAAATATAAACTATACTTCCGGGACACTCGGGTCCTAAGAATTGTGTTGAAATTTTACTTTTAAAAAATTCAAAAAAAGAGTTCAATACAGTTTTGAGAGAATATTTTCTGAGATATGACTCGGAACTGGTTAAAATTGATCCGAAACATCTTTTGAACTGGGATATATCTTACTCCATTTAACCAACCCTCACTTAAAATTTCATGTTCCTGTCCACCTTTAAACAGGTTCAAAGTAATTCGGAACTAGGGTTAAAATGTGAAAATATCTTACTTCTCACTACCAACTTACACTCCAAATTTCAAAATTAGAGCTAGAGCCTGAGTTTTGTTTTACCAAATTTCCGTACGGATCCGAAAATTATTCTATCTTACAAGCAATTCATCGCAAAGAGCCTCTGCATTTTAAAGAAACTATCTGGCCTGTTCTGATTTTCACTTAAGTTTCTGTTCTTATTACACTGTGACAGTTTAAAAAAAAAAGGCCGACCTAACTCGACGGTTTACCGCTATTTCGGGTCCTAGGAATTGAACTGCATTATTCCTTTTTTGAGTTATAATAATGGTTTCATACGAAATTTTTTTTTAAGATTTTTGTCAGGTTTGCCGATTTAAGGAAATTACAATTTTTATAAATATCTTTAACTTCTTCGGTTTTTAATTTTTTTGGTAAACCTTGTTTGCAAAGTTCCTTTAAATATTTCAGACTAAAAGTTTTGAGAACACGCCATGGGGATTTATGGGACTTTTAGGTAATTTTGTCGAAAAAAAATCTAGAACTATGATTTTTTCGATTTTTCGTATAATTTCCTACAGTGTTCCAATTTTTATATGGAATACTTATAAAAGTATAGACCGTTTTATGCCAAGTGGCTTTGTAGAGAAATCATGCTGATAAAATTTTCCAACAATAAAATTTACTGGTAACCGAAATATAAAATTTTTTAAGTTGTCCAAATATTAATTAAAAATGGAAAATGCTAAACCGAACCAAAAACCGCAAAAGAAAATGGTTCGGTTCAGTTCATCAACGAGTTTGATATCGTAAAGCGCCTGAATAAAGGAAAAATATTTTTAATTTAGAAAATTTTTAATTTGGAATTGTAATTTAGCCGTTCTTTTTTGAAAAATTACTTAGACTTTTTATTAAGACTTTTGGTTAATAAGGTCACAAATAGACTTAATTGATCTGTAGTGAAGTAGATTTCTTCCAACTACCTCTTAAAGGACAGGAAGCTTTCAGGTTGCATGCAATAATTTATTACATATTATAATTTTAGATATCACAACGATATCTCTACTGAAAGTGTTTTCATACGAAACCGACCACTGTGCCGCGGATCGGTTTGTTTAAAATCCACGTTATAAGCCGAACCGGTTGTATATAACCTCCATGAACCACTGAACCGAACCAGTCTTAGTTCTAGACTGGTTTTCGATTTTCCCTGATTTCATTATCTTCTATTTCCGCAGACTCCAAACTAAACGCTTGAAATCGATTTATTTGGCCATATCTTGTCGAAAGTAAAAAAACTAAACAGGTCTGTATAATTTTTGAATATCTGGGAATTTCTGGAATTGTTAAATTTTGTTTGTACTGGATGTTTGCCTTGTAAGACCCAACATCAAACAATTTAACATTGGCACTTTGCTTGCCGAAACATATTTAAAATCTCACTACGTTTGTTTACTATTCTAAGGGTTATTTTTAATTATTCGATATCAATCCAAAAACTATATATCCGATATAAAAAAGTCTTAAAAATTGAATATAATATATTTTTTTTTCCACGGTTCGATACATTCGTATTAGAACGCATCCTTGAACCTTAATTTTTTTCTCCATCTCCATTAGCAGCATTAAAATTAAAATAATTATTCACCTATTTCAATTTCCAGTTCTCATCGTTAGCCTGAAATTTGGTAGTGCATTGATAAGAAACTTAAATGCAACAAGACAGTTTAAATGGTAAGTGAATGCATATCAAAACTTTTACAAACCCACTTCCTATTTGGCATATATAATAATCTAATTAAGAAGTAGCTTTTGAGGAATGAGATAAATGCTCTGATAAGGCTGATGCGTATGGGATGGGTCTTTTTACACACTCGAAAAGTGTATATTAATTTTGCCCAGAAGTTTGTAACGCATAGAAATATGAATTTCCGACCCCATAAACTATATATATTCTTGATCAGGACGACGAGCTGAGTTCAATTCCGTCTGTCCGTCTGTCTGTCGGTTTCTACGCGAACTAGTCCCTCAGTTTTAAAGCTAACGAGCTGAAATTTTGCACAAAGTCTTCTTTTTACTGCACGCAACTAATATATCGGAACCGGCCGGATCGGATGACTATATCATATAGCTGCCATATAAACGATCGGTCAAAAAACTAGTTCTAGTTAGAAAAGCTTTTTTGTTTTCTATCGTTGCGTCACTAATCTTGGTATATGTTGGTATTATATGCTTTCACATAATTCAGGAAAAATTTATCAAAATCTAATGACTATATCATATAGCTGCCATATAAACGAACGGTCAAAAAACTAGTTCTA
The DNA here is from genome assembly GCA_018904225.1 of Lordiphosa mommai. Taxonomy (NCBI): domain Eukaryota; kingdom Metazoa; phylum Arthropoda; class Insecta; order Diptera; family Drosophilidae; genus Lordiphosa; species Lordiphosa mommai. The sequence goes on from JAEIFT010000214.1 coordinate 321,154, forward strand.
GTTAGAAAAACTTTTTTGTTATCTATCGTAGCGTCCCCAATCTTAGTATATATTAGTTTTATATGCTTTCACATAATTTAGAAAAAAATGATCAAAATCGGATGACTATAGCATATAGCTGCCATAGGACCGATGGGTCGGAAAATGTGTTTTACTAAGAAAAGTTTTTTTTTATGGTATTACATTTTTATTATCAATGATTTAAAAATTTTAAATATCTGATATCTATATGTCCTATATATATTTTACCGGTTAAATCAGTTGGAGTAAAGTTTTTCAAGTGTATTAAAACTTCGGTACAGTCGAAGTTAGATTTGCCTTCTCGTTTGTTTTTATTCGGATAATTAGAATATTTTTTCTAGCAGAATTATATTAGGGGTGTCTGATGAATGTTGCTACATTAACAAACTCAAATAATTTGTTGTTGGGTTCATATAAACTGTTTCAAAAATTATACATTTTATTATCTTCTAGATAGTTGTTATGTGTCACATAAACTTAAAATTTTTCTTGTTTATGTCATAGACTAAAGCAGGCAAATAATTTGCACAAATTTTGAAAAATTTGTGTTAATAGTCATTGCTTAAAATTTTACTGGACTTCAAATTAAAGCAATGGATCCACACTCAAATAATTTGCTCAAATAGTGCCGAAAAATTGTATTTTTCTTTTTAGCATTAAAATTTGGGTAAATTATTAGCCTTTGGGACCTTAGCTTAAGTAATCGGCCATAAGTCTTTATAATGGATTTTAAAAATTAGTTTAATATAGGTCGTACGCATGTGCAATCTATTATCATTGACGTCAACTTTGCTTACAAACCCTGCTCAAAGAAGTCCCCCCAAATGAGCCACCCTGTTTCATCTGCGAACACATATAAATATTGGCTTAAAAATATGTTAAATAAATATTTACTTATTGCCTGGCAATTAGCAATTTCAAATACACAATCATTGAGAGCGATCAAAATTCTACCGAATAAATTGTAATTTCTTGCCTAAACACCTGGAACATTGGCAAAGCCAAACAAACGACGCGTCGTCATCGTCAAAGATGAACAGATGAGCTCATTATTGAATTTCAACCGAGTGCAACGAATTGATTTCGTTGGGAAGCAAAACGATCCGAGAACACATAAATCCTATTAGAAAACCAATCAACCGTTTCAAATGGGATACAACCACCATGCATACAATATGTTCTGGATTTTCCTATTCGGGTCAGTTAGGTGAGAAGCATGGAAAATTGGAAATGTGTGTGTAGGGATGAAATGCAGTTTTTAAATAAAGTTCGAGGTATTAACTAAAAAATTAAGTTACATCTTATGAAAAATCAATGTTGGTGGCCTCCAACTAAACTCAATTTGTCGGCAATTTGAAAGCAAATGGAAAGTGTCTTTGTTACAATTTATGTGGCCCAGCTAAAAACAAGGCAAGAAACACGTAGGTCCTACCCAACAGACGAGGATCACAAAAGGCCGGGCCGTTTACAGAGAGGAAACTGCTACTTTTCGCACAATGCTCGGGCGTATGAAAAGAGACACCTCCAAACTATTCTCTTGTCACTTTCGGCCGCCTCGGCCTCTGTCAAACCGAAGCATCCGTCACCTGGTGCGATTACTAACTACAATGCGGGCCACTCGCTACGGCAGCATCAAAGCGGAAAATTCATTTGGCTTGGTGGTCTTCGTTTCGGTTTTGCTTTTGATGTTTCGCACACAAGCGATCGTGTTTTTTATATCAATACACATGAAAGCCTAGTTCATTAGACACATAATTGGTAACCCAATTGCTGGGATAGGTTGAAAGTAAGGAAGGGATTAAAGAAAGGTTAAGAAGGTCTTTTAATTGTACTAACAAGACTAAATTGTTGCTATATATGGGGGAAGGGGGTTAGGGGATTAGGTGGGTTTATTCGTTTGAAATTCTAAAGAATAAGGATTTTATAAGAATTCGATGTTATACAGAATAATTGCTAATTTGTTATAACAGAAGCCTTTATCTTTCCCATTCTTATAGAATTATTCAACTAAAGAATTTTTTCTTATTAAAGTCAAAGCAATTCAAAAATTTATTGGACCAAAAATAAAAAGCATTTTATAAATCTAAGTGTGACCAAAACTTATTTCAATAAACAGTTATCAAAGCATGCATCAATGTCATTTGGTACTAAATAAGCCATCACCAAAAAATTAAAAATAAGTTCACACTCCCAATAATCTTGACTTTTCTATATTATTAAAGCTATTCAATTAAGCAACAGCAATTCGGATCTAAAATGGTCCTAAAGCAGAAAACTGTATATATCCCTATACAGAGAAATAATAATGAGATCCATCCATTCTTACCTTTTTAAAAAAAATCTTTAGTAGATTTAATTTATTGCAAATTGGCAAGACTATCTACGAAAAACTAGGCTACAAGCAGCCCAGAACCAAATCATGAACTAAACTTTCTGGATTTATTATCAAAGCGAACTTTATGTTTAATGGAAAAATTACTAACAGGCCTGATCCGGCATTCACTTTCCACTTTGTACAATTAATTGAGTAAATCGACTTGATCATTTAATTTAAATATTAATACCCAAAACAGGCCAGCAAGGCACCTTCTTCAATAACTCAGATAATATTCTCAATATTTTTACTACAAGGAATAATTGAAAATTATTAGATCAGTTTATCATCTAGTACAGATATGTAATACATAGGAGTTCGAAATTATATGACAAGACTTCGAGAAAGGCTGAAAGGCAGTAAGGAAAGTTAAGTTGTAAAATACAAGTAAACATTAACATAGAAGTTAAAAGAAGAATAATTCCTAAATCAGACATTTTTTGAAGCCGATAAGAACGTAACATTAAATGTTTCGAAGGCATGAAATGCGAACCAGGTGATTCAGCGCTTTGTCGGTTATATTAATTTTTATGCTTATGTTTAGTGTTAATATTCACTTTTGTTTTAACATGTTACAATTTTTATGTTAAGATTAACTTTTATGTAAGAATGTTTATGTTAATATTAACATTTTGTGATTGAATAAAAGATTTCTAAATAATTCTTGCCCTGAGTAACGGGTATATCAAAGTAGGGCAGAGCCGATTTTAACGTACACTCTCATTTAAAATCGATTTGGCAGAGCTATGCCTTTTTTAAAGCGCACTATCGACAGCTGAATAAGGCTTTTGAGAATGACTTCTGAGCAGGGAATAATTCCGGAACCGTTAACCGAAATAAACCGTTTAAAGCCAAGAACCGGTACGGAAACCGGAACCGATATTAAATTGGTTTTTGAGAACCATTAACCGTTATAATAGAAACCGAAAAATCCATACCGAATCGCTAAAACCGAAATCAAAACGGGAACAGACCTAATTCTCTTTTTAAGATATATAAGATGCAGAGAAAAAAATTTCTAAAAAGCGGAAAAACTTTGCTTTGGTAAATATTATTACTCTAATTACATGTAAAGGATTTCTAATTCTTAAACTAATGCTCCCTTGAATATAGAAATATTAGAAAATAATAATATAATTTTAAAAAATGACGTTACTGGATTTTAAACAAATTTCGAACTAAAAAAACACTGTTTTAATATTCCGAAAAATTTAATGGAAGGAAAAGTTAACGCAAATTTTAGTTTCCAATCGGTTTTTGTGTTTTTTAGAGCTGATATACCCCTTTGAGTACTTTACCAGCATACTATGAGCTATATTGGACCGTAGTCTTATAGTATGGGTTAAAAATCTCTATTTTTAACGGAGATACGACCGATTTTGGAGCTGATTATTTCAAACGATTATTAAGAAATATTTGTCAACTTTATGAGAAATGGCCCTAAGTCGAGTTTGTCAGTGCGAGATTAGAATAGAGAATTCCTGAGTTCTATATTTTTTTTCCTGATTGTAGGGATACCACTAAAAGCGTGAACAGAAGCGAAATTGTTCGTCCAAAAATAAAAAAGGCTTGAAATCGCTATATTTAAAAAAAAATACATTTTTTTAATGGCATATTCTAAGAAGCAATGTTTTGGTTCAATTACATCCATTTATTTTTTGGATATATTGAAATAATTTAAATTTTGTAATATTAAAAACAATTATACTTGTACCGGTACGTACCGGTATACCGAAATAATAATCTGAGTACCGTATCGAACCGAAAACCGAAATAAACTGAAATCCGAAATATAACCTTTAACCGATACTTTTATTTCGGTACGTACTGGAACCGATATTCGTTTCGGGACTTTGAGAATGTTTCCAGTATTTCAGTACCAACTTAAAAATAGAAGGCTAACATCACCTCCGACGATGTTTAAATACCCTTGCAGTTTTTTATGTTTTATAAAAGAACTGGTTTTCCTGATTATTTTAGAAAAATTTCATTTCGCTTACAACCTGGTCCCAACCTGTCCCAACCTGTCCCAACCTGTCCCAACCTGTCCCAAGCTGACCAACAGATTGCGCCACTTTCCGTAACCATTTGGCTGACCAAGCCAGAAGCCGATTGTGGAATGGGAGCTATACGATATATTTATCCGATTTTGATCAAACCTAGCAAAATTGTGTTGAAGCAAATAATATTTACGATTAAAAAGTATAAACACGCTTCCTTTGATAACAAACAAGTTTTTAACACTAAAACTCTATTTTCATCCGATTGTTCTTATGGCAGCCTTATGCAATTGTCATCCGATTTTGATAAAAACTAATTAATACCAAGTTGGGTGACGCTACGACGAGAAACAAAAAAGTTTTTCTCACTAAAACTATTTTTTTGGCCGATCTTTTCTATGGCAGCTATATGATATAGCGATCCGATCCGGCCGGTTCCGACAAATGTGCAGCCTATATGTATTTAAAGACTTTTTGCAAAGTTTGGTCAAGATAGCTTCAAAACTGAGGGAGGAGATAGCATAGAAACAGACAGACGGTCCGACGGACAGACGGACGGACAGGGCTAGATCGACTCGGCTATTGGTGCTCATCAAGAATATATATAGTTTATGGGGTCGGAAATGCTTCCTTTTATGCGTTACAAAATTCGTGACAATTTTAATATATTTAAAATAAAACGAGAAGGCAAAGCTAACTTCGACTGTGGCGAAGTTTTAATACACTTGAATCAGTTTACTCCAACTGATTTAACCGGTAAAATATATATAGGATATCAGATATTTAAAATTTTTAAATCATTGATAATTAAAATTTGATACAAAAAAAAAACTTTTCGTAGTAAAACACATTTTCCGACCGATCGGTCCTATGGCAGCTATATGCTATAGTCATCCGATTTTGATCAATTTTTCCTGTATTATGTGAAAGCATATAAGACTAACATATACCAAGATTAGTGACGCTACGATGAAAAACAAAAAAGTTTTTCTCACTAGAACTAGTTTTTTGACCGACCGTTTATATGGCAGCTATACGATATAGTGATCCGATTTCGATAAATTTTTCCAGAAATATGGGGAAGCATATATTACTAACATATTCCAAGATTAGTGACGCTTTGATGGAAAACAAAAATGTTTTTCTCACTAGAAGTAGTTTTTTGACCGACCGTTTATATGGCAGCTATATGCTATAGTCATCCGATTTTGATAAATTTTTTCGGAATTGTGTGGAAACATATAAAACTAATATATACTACGATTGGAGTCGCTACGATAGAAATCAAAAAAGTTTTTCTCACAAAGACTTAGTTTTCGACCGATCGTTCCTATGGCAGCTATAAGATATAGTCACCCGATCCGGCCGGTTCCGACATATTAGTTGCGTGCAGTAAAAAGAAGACTCTGTGCAAAATTTCAGCTCGATAGCTTTAAAACTGAGAGACTAGTTCGCGTAGAAACAGACAGACAGACAGACGGACAGACAGACGGACGGACGGACAAGCGGAAATGAACTCAGCTCGTCGTCCTGATCAGGAATATATATAGTTTGTGGGGTCGGAAATGAATATTTCTATGCGTTACAAACTTCTGGGCAAAATTAATATACACTTTTCAAGTGTATAAAAACTATGTATTGATATATTTTTAGGTTAATTTAAAAACGAAATATATTTGTTATTCAATAAAACATATTGTTGTATTTGAAATTATTTTTTTTTTAATTTTCATTCAAATCTTTATAGTTGTTAAACCAAATTTAAGATCGATTTTTAAGTGTGATCTATGATCTAATCGGATCGGTGATTAATATCTTCGGCGTACATTCAATAGTTTACGTATGCGAAGCAACTATTTTGCACAATTCAGTCCTCCTTAATTTATGGCTTTAACTGCCTTTATATTTTAGCTTTATCTTGTAATTGTTATGCATTGTAACAATAATTGTAATGCTAGTATACTTTCAAGAGGCATCGCGAGAAATTTTTAATTTAAAAATTTGAATTTATATAATTTATATATAATAATTTATACAATTTCAAATTTTAGGATTCACTATTAATTTTATTTAATAAATTCTTTTTATACAGCTAGCTAACATCATGTAAATCTTGACAAATTTAATCAAATTCTAACTGTTGGGTGCATTTTATCCATGGTTATTGTAAAGGTAGCACACTTCTTCTTCATTTTGCACACAATCGTCTTCCATTTAATTGAAATGCATTTGTTAAATAATCTATTCGCATTTGAGGACAAATTTAGATTGGCGTAGTAATTTCAATTTGCACCGAGCATATTTTGGTATTTTCCAAAGAATTCCACGTGCACTTGGATTCTGTATACAATTTATCTTCGGTCACATTCCGCAACAAATTGATTAGATCTCCCAGGCGACAAAGTCGCCAAAATACAATTATTCATCGGGCACGTAAGGGAAAAAAAAAAAAATGAAGAAAACAGACATGCAAGTACAGGCTACGTGATCTTTGTGCCATAATTAAGAATAGACTCCTGACTCTGACTCAAGCGTTGCAAATTGAGGATCCTGGCTTGCTTACACAAGCCAGCAAAGGAAAAGTCATGCTGTGGACAATAGAGCGCACACACTTTGGCCATTGAAGCGTATCCTTCGGTGTGGGCGATACACAGACATAGTTGTAGGCACTTTACAGTGTTTTTTTCTGTCACGCTATTTACTGTTTTTGACAATTATTCATTTTCCGTTTTTATTTCTTCAGAAATCAACCCGAGTTGCATCGCTCTAAATCGATTGGTTCCAAATCGTTGCATTTGAATTCAGGAGCCTTTTTTTGGGTATCCTGTTTGGCATTTAGTTTCAGCTGTTCGACACGAACTATTTTGTGTTTTACGCCTATTTGAGATTGCAGATACAGACTATATGAAGAGTTGGTTACGCTTATATCGAGAGAATCGTTATGGTACTACAAAAAATGATACGGTGAAAATTGAAATTTTCACGTTAATCCTAATTATCCTTTGCAGCCATAATTGCTTAATTAGAAGACTATGTTTGTGTAGGAGGCTCAATAGCAAAATAGAATATAGAAAAATTAAAATAACCATGACAATGGGATATTAAATACATTTTAAAAGAAGCGTTTAAGTCTTTCCATACTTATAATATATTCAAACATTTCATAATCATTAAATAGAAAGCTGCTAATGTGTTAGCTAGTTCACATTGTTCGACGATGGACATGATAATCTAGTTACCTTCTGTTGTATTGTTTTAATTGTCAAATAACAAATTATTCCAATGAAAACAAGACAACTAACCTAGTTATCATGTCTCATCCTCGTAAGATAAACATCAATTTTAGTCAGTTATTTGTAAGTAACTGATTTTAAAATGCTTTTTATTGACTGAAATTAATAAATACACCTCCAAATTAGTGTTGCATTAAGAAATTAATTTTTTCCTAAAATTTTTCACGATGTTTTGATTAAATTTAAAATAACTAAAAAAATATTCTGATCAACTTATTGTTCTTGATCCCAAAAATACATTAATTAAGCGACAAAGAACCTATTGTTTTTTAAATCTGTGGTAAAGTTTCCAAGTTATAGATATTTAAGAAAGCCTGCCCGAAGTTGCATTCCATACAAATTCCTCAAGCAGTTCTTTTAAAAGTTGTTTGTGGCCTGTGCCTTGAAATGTTTATACATTGGCCAATTTATTAGCATTTTTTAATATATTTGTTTAAAAATCGGCTATTCTTTTCGAAAGTTATGTTGAAATATATAAGCTCACCTCAAAAATAAAGAAAGTTTCTTATTTTAAAAATTCTTCCAGAATTTTCCACAGATAATTTAATTTATTTTTTTTTATTGGGGACTCCCAAATGTATAATGTTTTATTTTCAAATAGTTTTCAAATAATATTCTAAACTTTTTACTGTTTTAACAAACTTTTAGTTCAGTTAATCTCTTGTTTAAGGTCGAAAAAAAAACATTATTATTACAATTTATTTATTTTCATAAAATAAAGAGTTTAACTAAGTGAAGCTCTTTTCGAAAAAAACAACTGTATCTTCTTCTTCTTTTCCTCCATTTGTTTTCATAGCAATTTCAATTATTTTATGATATCTGAAATTCGAAACAGCATTTCATAAATACTTATATCGTGAAAAATAGCATCAATTGTTGTGCCGTCCTTCGTATCAGACTGAGAAAAACTGTTTCAAAACTGTTGTTTATTGTCAATCTGCAATTTAAAAAAAAAACTTTCGTGAAGGACGATATTTATTTTAGAAATTGTAATGTAAATTTGCTTTTTGTTAGGTTAGGTGGTATTCTACCTTGGAACAGCGTTAAATGAGTGTTTTTTAAAAAATGTATGGAAAGAAAACTATTAAAGCTTTTTGATTTGGTTTTTTGTTTTGTGTTATTTATTAATTAAATTAAAAAATACAAAAAAAAGTTTGGAATTCGAGGGCTGTTCAAAAAGTTATCGGCCTGCCAATTAAGGTCCCAAAAAAAGGTGTAGAGCTGGTGGCCATGATTCCGGGACTCCAGGTTATCGAAATTGAAAACGGTAAATGAGGTTATGATCAGAATTTATGTAATTCTGTCCCGTACATCAATCATAATTTTTAATATTTTTTTGAAAAACTGGCGGCCATTTAAAAAATTTCGATTCTTCAAGTTTTTCTTTTGGAGTTTAGTGTAAAAAAATAGAAAAAAATGTTTTTCCTCATGATTGATGTACGGGCCAGAATTACATCAATTCTGCGTCGATTGCAACATGGCTGATCAAAATTGGATCAGTAAAACTGGCTAATCATGCTACTCGGTTTGGAGAAAAACGCGGTTAAAGTTTTGAGCAACGTTAAAAATACTCACGTTAGCAAGAACATTGTCCCACTAAAATGGATATATTTGCTTAACTATTTCCAATATTTAAAGATGGTTCAAAGGGGATGAAAGGGGAATGTCCAAGTTATAATAATATGGCAAAACAAAAAAATTATAAAGTGAACCCCAAAAGTCAAAAGGATTTTAGAACAAAACACATGCAGTCCAAATTTGCAGTACAGCGTACAAGCATTTAAACTGTCAAATCACTTAAACTTATTTAATTGACAATCTTTTTTGGCATCATAAAACAATTTACTTACTTTCACTATCTTAACGTAGCATTCCTAGTTATTAGCTACTTTGGATAAAAATTTACTTAACCAATGTTATTCAATACCTTTGATTGTTCCTATAAAAATTTGGGTTGGATCTAGTTGTCCTCCTATAAAATTTAATGTTAATTTTCTGGTTCATAAATTTAACAAAATTGCCATAATTAGTGCATATGTTAAACTATATGTTGTGTGGTTGCAAAAATATCAGACCAATCCACAGGCTTGTAGAAGCTGATTTAGTTTGACAAAAACGCTATAAAAATAGAAAACTTGACTTCAGAGGCAATTTTCCACTTTGGCTTTACTTTTTGTTTGTTTTTTTTTTTCGTTATTCTACAAACACCAATTTTGGTTTTGTGGATTCCCAAAAAAATATTTTTTTTTTTGATAGTAAGATATGACTTTGGCATATCAACTCGTATTTATGTTCGGGTACTCGGTCTCTTTTGTAGACTTGTAATAAAGCAAACAAAAAATTGAAAAAATTTTTCAAGGTAGAACCCCCTTGATAACAACTTTGGAGAATATCGAGGTCATGTATTTTTATGTTTCCATAACTTAAAAAAATTAGAATTTTATAATTTTAGTTCCTTAAAATCACTCTGAATAAACTGCTTCACATGACACGCACATTTCAGTTATGTTTAAATTCATCAAATGGATGCAATTAAAGGTCAAAAATACTAATAATTATTATTATTTTCGTAGATAAGAAAAAAAACCATAGTTTTAAAGCAATTGCGTCAGCATTTTAGTTATTCAGGATTCATTCAAATCCACTTACATTTTGGTATACGAATATAACAATTCCACTACAACACCTAGTATAAGAACAATAAAAAAGCAATATAATAGTCATAACCCAACTCTTATTAGACTAAAGGTTTCTACAAGGAAAAATCTAACAATAGTAAATTATTTTATGAAAGTTTGGTTAGGGCTTACTATATTTTGGAACTAAGAAAATGACAAACCTTATAAAGATTAGAAGCCAAACCTCTTAAATGAAGATTGGAAAAAATGCTTTACATTGACATACTGATTTTCATTGAGTTAGTCATATTATAAAGCATCAAATGAATTTATTATTTGTTCTAGAAAAGGTTTTAATAATAACTCGTAGTATGCTTTAAATCTAATTTTTAAATCGTCAAGTTTGTTCTAAGTAATAAAATTATTTCTAAGATTTCTCACTAATTAAATGATGAATTTTAAAGAGTTTAAATTTTCCGACTGGGATTAAACTGTCATAAATTGCTCAGATCTGGAAACGCTAGTGCTTAGTTTGGTTTGTCAATTGATTATGAAAAAACTTACGCCAAAAAAACGATTTAAAATTGTGTAAATCTATTTCGAAAATCGTAATTCTTTTCGGGAATGTTTTATCGCAATATTCTGTTTAATGATGAGTCTCATTTTTGGCTCTAAGAGCATTGCCTCAGTTGGTTAGCCAATTGCGTCCTTTAAAAAGTGTTTTCGTGCAACAATCGGCGCGCAATATTCTGATATATTTTTAATATATTCGGTCTGAACCTGCTTTAATACCAAATGTATTTAATTAATAAAATGATTTCGATTTTTATTTGATCTTATTTATTATGTAAGCAAAAAACCATAAAATGATCATAAAATATAATATCGATGGATGAAGCAGATATTCTTAATCAATCTTATTTGGTAAACTGTATCAATTATTGCCGAATCATTTTTTAAAATCCTTTCCTAAGTAGTTCCACCCATTCCCCCACATTAAATCCATCACCGAGTGTGTGTGTAATGAGTTCAATTCATTTTCAAACTACATCAAATTGTTGCAATCTCAAATCAAAATCATCCCTCACCACTCAAGCAGGTAAACTATTTTTACCTGCCCGTCAACACACAATTGATGACTCACAGAGAGACGCTCCTTGCTCAGGATCTACCTACTTTCATCCCTAGAAAACGTATAAAAACCAGCCACTTTTGGGTAGTCAACATCATTCAAACGACTGTGGTCAAAGCGTGTAGTTCACCAAGTACCTAAAAATTATTTTAAAAATGTTTGCCGCAACAGTTCAACAACAAAATGGAAATGCTTCCTCCGGCATTCCCAAGGCGAGCTCCCTAACGGGTGCCACAACCAATCTGAAGAAACTACTGAAGTCCGTTCGACGCATCTTCAGTCACTCAAAGTCATCCAAGCAGTTGAACGATGTCTCTCACACTTGCCTTACCGAAGAGGAACATCAAAATTGGCTTAACGAACAATTGGAGTTGGAAAAAATTTCACTTCAATAATTCGATCCTGCCTTAAAACTTAAAAGAAGAAACTGTGATGTGACTCATTTGAAAAAAGTCGCTAAATGGGCAACGAAATGGCTTTAACAATTCTACCTACTACCCACCGCTGTGATGAAGAGAGCACGAGACTGACTATAAAATGTCACTTTTGCAATTTGTATATACAACAACAACAACTTTACTAAGCTTTAATTTGGTTTAGGTTTTATATATTTTAATTAAGTATAATCATTGTCTTCCATGTAGTATTAAGTACAATTGTCTTCCATGTTTGTTTGTTTAGGTTAAAATAAATATCCTTCGAGGGAAAACAAAAAAAATAATGATTTGGTTAATTATTGAGGAGAATGGTAAATGGAATGGGAAACTAAAAAAATGATGTTAATATCAAATGCAGATTTTTAGCAGTATAAATTGTTAAATCGTGCTTTTTTATATACCCTAAAGAATTTACAATATTTCAGATTTTCTTTTCAGACCTTACTGAATCTACAAAAATCTGAAGTGACAATTTAAATTTTTAGAAACAATTAATCGGACATGTTCCCGTTTTAGATTTCTATCGAATCGTGCGGAATCGGAATTGGCAAATGTTCCCGTTTCGCAAAAACCGATTGTGTTATTGGACGAATAACTGTATATTTCCATTTATCTTCAATCGACTGTCTTGATGGCAAATTTATTACCCGAATTCTCTAATCGTTTTTAGAACCCTTACCAATTCCGATCGATCAAATTCGGAATCGACAACAGGCCCGAATGTAACAATTTTTCGTTAATTGGGAAATAAATAACCTCAACGAAAAGATGTTCGGTGAATCCAAAGACACTAAGACTTGCTGACACTAGCTACTTTTTCCCCAGAGACCTAAAAGTGAAATGAAAATTGTTCCTAAGGGCCTATTCTCAGATCACAAAGAATTTTTGTATGCACAAAACTAATAAAAAAAAATGTTGTAAAGCTTTAAAATCTGAATGCTTTTAAACTATTGATTATTTAGATTAAGTACTTTCCATAAAATATATGTCCTCTGAGAACAGGCCTTAAGTATGAAAAGCAGGGAATATTACTATAACCGGAACCGTAAACCAAAATAACCCGTTTAAAGCCAGGTACCGCTATCCAAACCGGAACCCATATTACAATATTTTTGAGAACCAAAAACCGCTCACCGTTATAATAGGAACCGAAAGAACCGGAACTATACCGAAACGGTTATACCGGTATTGTTTCGGTTTCTTATTATTTATTTTATAGATTTATGATTATTACAATAATATATTTTAAATGAAAAAATAGCGTCATATTAAAAATTCGCCCTTAAAGTCCTCATTCCAGATAGCTTAACAATTTATTTCAGCACTTTGCTTCGTATTAATAAGACAGCTTTTCAAAAGCATTCGGCTTTTAGAGCTCTTCAAATGTGTTTCTATTCATATGAAGGATTGGCCGAAATAAGATTTTACGTCATCTGGAAAGAGGCCTTAAAGAATAAACACAATCAAATTCTTTTTTAAAGATATATAAGAGAAAAATGTAAGGAATATGTTAATATAAATTTTATAACTGAAGTTTCTGGATTTAAATCAAATTTTGCCCTAAAAATTGTTTTAATATTTCAAAAAATGTTATGAAAGGAAAGGCTAAGACAGATTTTACGTTTTAATATGTTTTTGTGTGTTTTAGAGATGAGAAACCCATTTGAGTATTTTACCAGCGTATTATGAGCTATATTGGACTGTAGTCTTATAGTATGGGTTCAAATTTATTCAAATCGCTAAACATCTCTATCTAGATCAGATTCATGAGAAATGGCCACAAGGCGAGTGTGTCTGGGCGACATAAGAAGAAAGAAGTTGTTCGGCGAAAAATAAAAAGGGCTAGAAATCGGTATATTTAAAAGAAAAACTTTTTTAGGTTGCGTATTCTTAGAACACAATTTTTTAGTTCTATTACATCCATTAATTTTTTGGATATCTTGAAATTTTTTTAATTTTTGTGTATTAAAAAAATAAGTCTAGTGCTGGTACGAATCGGTATACCGAAATAAAAATCTGAGTACCGTATCGGAACCGAAAACCGAAATAAACTGAAAACCGAATTAGAACCTTTAACAGAAATTCTCATTTCTGTACGTACCGGAACTAGTACCGGAACCGAAATTCGTTTCGGGATTAACCCTTGATGAAAAGTGTCGTTCCAGCCTACACAACAAATTTCCAAAAAAAAACACCCTTGGTTAAAAAAAAATAGGTTCTCCATTAGAATTAGAATTTTTTACTAAGTTCCCGTTTTCCAAATTTCTATTTACATCTTATTGTCCAAATTGCAGCATTTTTTCTCTAACCGTTTAGACTGCGCGTAGCTGAAAACAATATATTTTTTATATATTGATGAATGAAAACATCATTTATCGGGGACTTAGTTTTTATGAAAAATATTTATAATTATTACACATATAAATTAAAGTTTGATTTGCTTTATTTGACTTCCTCCTTTATCCCTATCGCAGGTAGATAAACCTCTTACATATTTGTAGCCTACTTACTTGGTACATTTTGTACCACAAATGCTGCCATATCAATAGAAAAATGTGCTTGTAAGTAGTTCTACAAAACATCGATAGAGGGCGCCATTTAAGGTTGCCACTTGGCTTTGACTTGACTAAATAACCCGCCAACGTTTGAAAATTGCTTCCTTTACCGTTTTGTTCAAACTGTTGTTTATTTATTTCAACGCTTATATTAAAAGTTTTTGCTAGTATAACAATACACATTTAATATATTGTATATATATAGAAGTATATGTTGTTTGGAAGTGCACTTTTCTTTGATCATTTAGATGTGTGTGTGTCCTCTGTGTATGTGTGTGTATGTGTCCTGTCTGTTTCTGCATTTGATTTTGTTTTTCTCTGTTTTTCTTTTTGTATTTTATTTGGGAAGATGAAGTAGTTTAGTAAAAATGTCATGCTTCGTTGTAAAGTTCTTAGTGTCCACCAGTGGCAATTCGATTTAGTTAGTATAAACAAGGATAAATAATTATTAAACAAATGCAGATGGCAACACTAACGGAAGATTTCGGTTTGTGGAAGCCAAGTTGGGTGCAAGCAGAAAATTTTCCTTTTTTAAAAATCTCTCAAAAATGTTGAATTTAACGTGCAATTATCTAATATTAATATATATTTTTTGATCCATTTGTTTTCAATTGTCTATAAAATCAAATAAGGGAATGCTGACCAATTTGTTGTTGCTGTTTTGCAAGCGTAAAACTGGAACCGTACTTTGTGTACAGATTTACTGATAATCCACCGAGTCACTGTCCAAAACGGTTGACGAGACTCGCGAACCACGTCGTTGCCAGTAATCCGTATATGATGATTGGTACTGTCCAGCAGGTCGCCACGGTGGCCATTTCAGCTATTCCTCAACAATGTCCCATACCATGAGCGAAGCATCTGTGCCGCCCACAGTGATAAGGGTGTGATCACCGCACAGAAAGCGGGCACAGGCCAGCATGCCAGAGTAGACCTTGGTTTCGTGGAATTCGGCCCGGGGTGAGATGCAAGGGTATCTGCAGATAGAGAGAGAGTAGGGAAAATGGGTCGTTATATCAAATATAAGTTATCTTAGTATGATTATATTTAATTTAAATTTTAAGTCAATTCTTATGGGCTTTATAACACTAGGAGAACTTATGTAAGCCCGAAATGAAAAAATTCTGATTGAATGCTTACGAACTAGAAATGGGCGCATGTTGAATATTTTGAGCACGACACGACTGTAACACGAATGTCATATTTCAAACACTCACACCATACGTACGGTGAAAAATAACGTAAAAACGACACGCACGATTTTATTAATCGTGCAGTAATTTCGGTTTAAATTTGGTTACATCGAGTTGACTTCAAATAAGAGTGACCAACAGCCGATAAAGAAAAAATGTAGATATTTATCAGAGTTCGTAAAATAACACACACAAGATATTAACACAAAGTAAAACATACAAACTGTAAAAAATAATTATATTCAGACATGAAAATACAAAATTTTACATATGCAAAAAATAATTTTTTCACGTTACTAACACCAGCATTTTTGATACGACTGTTTTTTACAGGAAGGTAGCTCAAATTATTGACTTGCCTGTAAAACACAATCTTGTTAAAAATGCTCCTGTAATTTATACGAAAAAAATAATTTTTTCCTTAAGGCCTATGTCCACTCGAAGCGAAATGAAAAGCTCCATATAAAAAAGCAGCTGCGGAATTTTTCGGCTTGGCCATTTTATATTGAGTGTACACTCCGCGTGAAAAAAGACAACGTATTGCCATTACGTTCTGTTGGAAATCACTTAACTATTAACATACTGTTATCGTCTCATTTCGCGCTGACGTATGTAAAGAACGTTGCGAAACGATATTTGTGTGTAAAAATTCAGTGAAGAGTTCGGCAAAAGTGGTATATCTTTGTTAAAAAAAACAGCACAATTAAGATACTTTATTTTAAGGCTAAGGAATATTACTCTACTAAAATATCAAAGAAAGTCAAAACAAACGTATTCGTTGTTTACAAAACAGGCCTTAAAATGATCAAAATGTGCACTTCAGTAAATGGATTGACCCAGTGTGCTCTGTGCTTTCTTTTTTCCAGTTGCTGCTCCTATTCCTGCTACTCCAGAAAGGCGGCGGCCACTTCGAATCGTATTTACAGCAGTTTAACAGTGTCTGTTAAGTATATGCGAAATAACAACTTTTTCGCGAGGAATTCCAAAATTTTAGGTGTGAGGTTTTTGTAATAAAATTTTTGTTTGGACCTTGATTCAATTCAAGTTTAAAAAATATTCGGAATTTCTTCATTTTTATTTACATAAACGTAAGATCAAATTTATTTTTATTTTCAATTTAAATTTGTATATTTTATTCCTGAATGAAAATAGGCCGATCAACATAGTTCCGTTTTCTCATCTTCATGTTTTACTTTACTAGGGTCTTTTTGAAAATTTAATTTTGCCTACTTTTAGGCCAATTTAAAAATACATATGCTTGAGTCTACAGCAGGCAACACACATTTTCTTAAAAAAAAACTGTAAGGGAACTTGGTGTGGCAATGTCAAATTTAATGAGACTTAAAATTAAAATGTAAAACTAGTTTAGTTGATCTCAAAAAAGCTACGAAGCGAGTCGTTCAAAATATTTTGTCTTAAATAAAAAATTAACATCTGGGAATTATTTTGGGTTATTTTCTTTCACACCTTTGAAAATCATGTAGATGAGAAATCGGCTGTTAAAGATCAAATATGTGTTGCCTATACTTAGGCAGTTATAAGAAGATCTTTGCTTGTGTCTACAACGACCCGTGTATGATTTAAACTTGGTCTAAAAGTAAGCAACATAAATATTCTCAAAATGCTCCTGGATTTGAAAAACATGAACATAAGAAAACGGCCCTTAGTCTTGTAAACTTTGGAACAGACTCACTTTAAACTATTCTGTTTTTGTTTTTTAACCTTTTTTGTTTTCTCAAACTTACCTAAACAACCGCAAATATCCCTCAGCATCGCCTGATGACAGCATATCATGATTCGCCGAACGACTGCAGGTGGCTACAATTGTATTCGTGCTACTATAATAACGATTGCTCCACTGTCCGGCTACCAAAAATCCTACAGTACAATTATTGGTTAACCATTTGACATCCTTCATGGCAATGGGACTGCGTTCCGGAGACAATGATTTGGCATCCCAAAATAGCAAATCAAAATCAATTGTCACCGTCTGCACAAAATTGCCATCCATGCTCCAATCCAAATGCGTTAACGGCTGGGAGCCACGTATTTTGTTGACCTTTTTGTAGGAAAAACCATCGCGAGAGACGCGAAAGAGGTAAATGCTGCCATTCTGGGAGCCCATGGCGATCATGTCGCCCACTAGAAAAAAGGAATTCAATTGAAATACAAGGGAGATAAGCCTACTATAGTGATACCTACCCTGATTGTAGGCCACACAGTTGAGGGGGGAACCACATACGCGTAGCGTCAACATTACCGCTCCGTTTTCACAATTGATGACCAACAGATGGCCCTCAGTGCTGCCCGCAGCAAGAGTGCCAAACGGATGGAAGGCTAAGGCCACACACTCGTAGCCCGTTTGAATGGTCCAAATTAGTTTATTTTTACGCCACAAGGCTACATGCTTATCATGTCCAGCTGTGGCATAGAGCTCATCATCGGGATGGGCGGCCAAACCCCAAAGTTGGCGACCGTGACCGAAGACAACTTGCGTGAAACGACGCTGTAGAGAGCCTTCCAGTATATTATTTCGGGTAGTGCCCACGTAGATATTGCCATCGTTGCGTCCAGGACGCTGGGGATAAATGGTTCTCACACCACCGGCAGCCTCGGGCAGCTAAGCATTAGATGAGAGTAAACGATTAGGGTGAACCTTTTTTTAAGTATATCAACCTACCTTAGTATCAGCTATTTTCTTATAATTCTGCAACGAATCCCAGGCGGCTATTTTGCGATCCTTTTCACCACCCGACAGAAGAGTACCTTCACCCAACATAATCAGGCAGCCAATGCCCTTGTTATGAGCCTCAAACT
The DNA here is from genome assembly GCA_018904225.1 of Lordiphosa mommai. Taxonomy (NCBI): domain Eukaryota; kingdom Metazoa; phylum Arthropoda; class Insecta; order Diptera; family Drosophilidae; genus Lordiphosa; species Lordiphosa mommai. The sequence goes on from JAEIFT010000214.1 coordinate 339,594, forward strand.
CGGTGCGTACAAAGTAGGCACCATCCGAGTCCACCGAGTAAATGGTAATAAAACCATCTGAATCAGCGGTAATGACATCTCCATCCGGTTCAAACTGTACGCTGGTGACATGCGAACGTGAAGGCTGCTTAACAATATCGGTGCGTTCAAAGAAGCCATCTTTACGACGATGCCAGAAAGCCAAATGCCCGCGACCATGAGTGATAATGAGATTATCGTCTAAAGGATGAAAAGCTGCACCCGACAGTCCTTCTTGCAGAGTCTATACCCAGAGGAAAGCAATAGATTAGCTAGATAAGAGTGATTGAAAGATGATTGCAAGACTTACGGCCACTTTGCCCAGCAGGTGACCCCACTGCCATTGCCAAACAGACAAAATGCTTTCTCGTCCACTATCCACGGCTAAAATATAGCTGCCTCCATTCTAGAGAAATTATTGAGTTTTTATTTAAAGCTGGATTACTAAAAATAATACTTACCAGTTGCGAGAAGGCCACCGCCGTAACTCCACTATCCAACTCTCCCATACCAAAAACATAGAGTGTCTGCAACGATTCGGTGCTCCAAATACGTACATGCGCTTGTGATTTTCGATCGCGTCCCGCCTTTTGACCCGAAGCCACCAGCTCTCTTGAAGGATGCACATCCATGCTGAAAATTTTGGGGAAGAATGAAAAGCTAAAACTTTGTTAAGAAAGTAAGTACTCACCACATAATGTCCTCGGTATGGCCTATATAGTGACGCTGGGCATCTTCATCACGATCGAAAAGTACAGCCACAGCGGCTACATAATAGAGAAGCTCACCAGAACTTGCGCATCGATACCGCGATAGCCGTGGCTCAGGAAAATTTATTTTTAGAAATTTGAGTTATGGAAAAAATGCACTGTAAACGTCGCAAAACACAAAATCGAAAAAAAATCAGAATACCAGCGCAAATAATTTAGCAAGATGAAAACTGATGGAGCCATCACTAACTAATAAATTCTGAATTTTAAACCTTTTCCAAAAAAAAAGAAAAAAAAAAAAACAATGCAAACAAAATTTTGTAAGGGATTTGCAAAGTAAAATTTTTTTACAAGGCTTTTAATACTCTGAGCTAAGACACATATCCCAGCGTTTATGGAGCTTTAAAATTTCTTAGTAGGCCGAGTTTTCAAGCTTATTCGATGAAAATGAATTGTAAATAAAATTGGAAGTGGTGCAAGGGGTTGTGTGTGAGCCTCTCAAAATGCCGAGGAGATCCTAGCGTTTTGAAGACCCCGCCTAAGAACATATTTAATAAAACAATTTTTTTCTTGAAAGCTTTGACACAGCCGGACACCTTCACCAGCTATAAAGCATGGATTATAACAGCTATACGCAGGAATGTTCAGCTATTCGTTTCATGAAACAAGGGTATTCTCTGAAACTATTTTCCGTATCAGAGAATTTGGTGGAAAAACTTTAATGCACACAAGCCAAGTTAGATTCAGAAGAAGTTCGTCTAGCCACTTTGGTTGGGGGGGGACGGACATAATGTCGCTAAATATTTTTTTGAGGCCTCCTCTTCGTATTTTCATTTGAGCCACAAAAAGCAGACCACAAACACTCCGCTTAAATTATTTTAGGATTGTTTTATTTGACGGAGTCCTTTTCAAAAAATAATAGGCGAATAGAGAATCTCTGCTCGAGTCCTCGTAGATCTATCCGAGTTGAACAGTCTGGGACTCCGAAATCACTCTGTTAAGGAGTTTTTTCATATAAATTCATATGTCAAAAAGGCCTTTTTCTTCGTCTCACCTTTGTGACTATTTTATGAGTCTCCCTAGGAGGGTATAGGAAGTCCTAAAGGTGTTCCCAGCGGAGTCCGCTGGTTGGCTGGGATGTATGTATATAATCAGCATTATTTATCAATCAACCACATTTGGTAACGATAGTCGAGTTATGTGCTAATTTTAAAGTGGCCACCGGCAGCCGATACAATTATCGTTGGATCATATTAATTGAGATTACCATCACTTAATACTACGCTAAATTCAGTGGCGCCACATTTAATAGTAACAAGTGGAGTTCAAACTTTGACAGGTACAGGGAATATTACTGTCGGGATCGAATAACTTTCTGAATAAATTCTTGTCTTATACCGCGTGAAGGACGGGGCTTACATCGCTATTTTACAACTTGACTTTTGTTACGGCATTTAAATCCTTCTCGTAGTCGTTAAATTTAAATAAATTTTGAATAGGCGATCTGCAACGAACTGACATTTTTAGTTATAACAACAAGTCGAGTAGTTTTATTGAGAACAGTGGGCAATAAAAAACACCTCTGAATAATAATATAATAATAGACTCGTCTGTCATATTTTCAATAAAAGAAGTTGCTTTTAAATTTCAAAATAGTGTTTCAATATTTTAAAATTTGTTCATTTCAAAGATGATAACGATTAAAATAATAAAAAGCTTTCTTGTTTTTTATTTCCATGTTGTAAAAGTAATAATTTTGAAAGCTAAAAAATGTAAATGAAATTTTTAAAGGGCCCTACATGGCTTTAAATTTTGTAAAAAAATTACTTATACATTTATACCAAATCGAAATTATAATAAAATATGAGACGATTTTTTTGGGGCGATTTTCTGCCCATTCTGCAGATAATTTCTGTTGACCGGTACTGATTTTCGATTTGCAATTACTTAAGAGTCTCTGCTGAATAGCATTGATTGCAGGCTCTACGAAAATCTGTGTCGTTAGTACATTTATCAAATAGTAAACTCGCGCTAATCAATTTCAATATAAAAACTACAAGATGAATGCTTGCAGAAGAGTCGAGCTGAGCCATCAATCGGTAATCGCTCTCAGTCATCATAATTTTCGCATGAATCCTTCTCTGCAATTGTAATGGGCAAATTTATTGATCGCAATCGGCTATTCATTCATTTAGCCGGTAAAATAGGCAATTATTAAACCTAAATCACAAATCTAAATTATCTGCTAAATGGCGCTAAATGAAACAAGTATATGAAATGGACATCATTGCGTATAAGTAATTCAAATAAACTTTAGAGTCTGCTTGCGCCAGTTAAAACTCAATTTGTTTTATGGTTAGTTTTTTACGCTTATGATACCCTAAAATAAAACTTTTATGGGGGTATTATTATTATTATTTTCACCCTCAGTGGGTTAAACTGGGATTCATACAGGCATCTTCCTTCATATGAGCATAGATTACGCTTATTGGATTTACCATCCCTTAATAATCGCAGGATTTATCTCAGTGTGCTTTTCCTATACAAGCTACCGTCAGGTGAAGTTGACTCGAGCGCTCTGCTTAATCTGATAAGTTTTGCGGTTCCGACACGTGTAACGAGGAACTACGTCCCGATTTATTTATATCCTTGTCTCACAAAACCTCATCATAAACCCTTTCGTAACCTCTGCCTTAATTATAATATATACTACCATCTTTTCTCATTAAACTCTTCTTTGTTAGATGTATGGAACAATCTGTTGTCTAATCTTAATTCTTAACTATTCACTGTAAAGTTTGACTGCATTTTGTTCAACTATAAACAAACAATAAATAAAAAAACAATAAACAAAAATTAAAAAGACCTTAAATATTTCAAACGATTGAGGAACACTATAATTTACTTTAATAAGTCTCCAAGTTCGACTGCCTGATTCTTGACTTTATTTAGGAATGTGAAGCTCAATTGGTGAGAATTGTGGAAAACTTGGTCTTCAAACACATTGTTTGATTATAAATATTTCAAACTTGAACCCAGGCTTTCAAAAGCTTCGCGGATTCGAACCTCGGAGTGAATTTGATTTAAATTTGATTTGAATTAAATTTTTAATTTATTAGAATCGGTTTTAAAGTGTTTGGTTCTGGTTCTTATTATTTCAAAACTAAAATTTATTAGCATATATGCCAAATAAGTTTTAACGACCGAAATCTTTTGTAAATTTGAGTGTGGTAGAAATCAGTCCTAAGTGTTCTCACATAAATTGCACTAACACAAGAAATATGTAATTTTGTACAAAGGCTGTCCCTTTTCTTAAAGTGGAAATGCAACATAAGGTATTCTAGTTTTGACACAAATTGAAAAATTGTTCAACAAATTCCGTACGAATTTTAAATCAACAAATTCAACTCCATTTTCTTTTTTCCTTATGTTTCAAAATGATTATTAGTATTATTTGAAAATATTGAAACACAGTTACAAATTGTGTAAAATTGAAATGCCATAGCTTCCTAGGCCTTAGGCTTATGTTTCAAATTTGATTTTCAAGTTAGTGTGGATAAGTTCCACTAATTGTATTGTATTGTACATGGCGACCGTGACAACAATGGAACTGATTTCTAAGCCAGTCCGTCAATCTATCCTTGACCGTGTCCACAGTTAATTTGCGTACATCTTTCTACATTTAATTAAAACTTCCCACACACCCATTTCCTTTTACTTACACCCATTGTAGTTGCAACTTTTTATCCGGTGGTGAATTATCAGCCGGTGCATGATGTACAGGCGGATAGAAGGTTCGTCGCAATCCACGTATGGTCACCTTAGTGGGCTCCTCTTTCATTATATCCAGCATAGTGTATTCCCCATTCGGACGCAATATTTCACTCTCTGGGGCATACAATATCCGCGGTCGACTCTTGCTACGCGGACGTGCCCCCCTTAACGGCACCTTGGGCAACTCATCCGTGGGCAGTATGGGAGCGGCCGCCACAACTGAGGGGCGTGACCGCGACCTACGTATGGGGGAACCAGCAATCAGAGCTGTACCGGTGGCCAAATAGAATGTGTCCACATCGGCAAACTCGTTGCGCAGTTGGGAAAAACTGCGAACCTGCGAATAAAATAACGTGTGTAATTTGTCAAATGATTTTCACAACTTCGCACTATTAAGTTATTAGCCCGCCGTGTCAAGGTTACAGTTGACAGGGTGGTGGGGGGTGGGTGGTGTGAGTACTCACCTCCTGGCCCGTGCCTGTGTACATTTTTTTTGCACCGTTAATTTTCAACACTTGACCCAAATCCTCGAGCACTTCCTCAAACGGTTGAGAGGTGCGTAGGTTTAACAAAACGCGACACTGCAAAGGAGGGAGAGAGAAAGAGAGGGGGGAAAAGTTCATATATGTTTGTCGAATAATGTGGTAAATCTAGTAAGGTAATTAGGCTGCGACATAAAATGTAATTTGTTTTATACATTACATACATACAATGTATGTACATAGGAGTGGTTGTTTTCAAAGTAAATTGTAAGGCAATATTTTTGATTGGAAACACTTTATGGCATAAATACCCTCATTTTAATTAGGGGGTCATCTAGTTACCAATGGGCGCGTTCAGCAGAGACACTGATCACTGACTAGCTTAATATAACTACACTGATTATTTAGCATACTTTTAGGGGGTCTCGTTAAATGGAAATTTGGATAAGCTCCATCAAAATATCTTATCAAAATCAAGAAGATAAGTAGACTACGTAAATTACCAAAAAATATATTATTGATCAGGGAGCAAGTTCTTCTGCTGAATACGGCCAATGACTTGCAATTTTAAAGTCTCAACATCGCTAGAAACAAAAAAAAAATTCTTAATATCTCATTTTCTTTAATCATATGATAGTTCTTTAGAGAAGAATTATTTTGACATTTTGATCCTGGCTAGGATATGGTCTATTTTAATTTTTGGAATCAGTTCTTCTAACTCGACTGTTTGCGTATAATATTTTGTGTGCCATCTAGGTTATTCCTGCTTATCTGCTCTGCCATATCCAAAAGTCCTTCAATGGCCGTTATTTTGTGATTTAAGGACAGGGTTGAATTTTACAATTTGCATGTAGTGCCGAAATATTTGAAACTTAGCATAAATTATAATATGCACTCCTCAAAATTTGTGCCCTATAATTTCCAGTGCTTCCAAAACTGTGGAATTGGAATTTTTTTACAGTTTAGTATGTACTGCCGGAAAATGTAAAAATTTAAATACTGTTCCATAAAGACCCCTTTGCGCGAAATCATATATGTGTTTTAACATGAAAAAATAGACTTTGTTTTGACCAAACTGAAGTTTATTTATATTGAAGTATCTTTATATTGATAAACAGTTAAAATTTGGTAACCCTAATGGCCCAATTGAAGAAATTTAACCATTTCAACTTAACTAGCCTTGACTATCGAACTTATCTCCCCGAAAATAATCGCAGTAACTTTATAGAAAAAAAATGCTCTTACACTTATCATATATCTCTAAAAAGTTGCTATCGATGTCAACCAGGGCCGACTTCAACTTACGCTCTCGTTTTTAGTGTATTATAATGTTAAGCTTAATATTAATCGAATATATATATACTCTTTGCCCTTTTTTTAATTTTGAAAAAAAATCTGAAATGTTGAAATTTTTATGGCAAATCTAATTGTACAGAAGAGAGCTTTCAATAAAGCATAAGAAGTTCACAATTGGATGCTTGATGAGAAATTAAAATAAAATGTACAATTTGGTTTGGCATAAGTATTTTGATAACATTTGTAAATTGATTTATTCTCCAAACAGGAGCTACAATGCTAAATGAGTTAGGGCTTGGTGAAAATGGCCAAAGTAGCCATTTTTGGCATTTTTAGGTTCAATTTGCAGCTAATCCATTAAAGATATAGGATCTCTGAAACCAGATTCGGATTCAGCGTGAAAAATGCATTTAGAAGCAATAACTCATTTAGCATTTTAGCCCCCTTTCGAGAATAATCAATTTTCAAATGTTGTCAAAATAATTATGCCAACCAAATTTTACATTTTTATTTTAATTCTCTTTTGCAAGCATCCGACTGTGAACTTCTTATGCTTTTTGAAAGCTCTCTTCTGTACTAGTATGCCATAAAAATTTCAACATTTTCCGATTTTTTGTTTCAAAGATATTATGAAAAATTGTTTGTCAAAATAATTGTGCCGACCAGTGTATCATGAATAAAACACTTGTCAGGAGCAGGGTATATAACAGTCGGTGTTGAAACTAATTCCCAAAACCGACGGTATTGAACCATCTGTAGAAATGTGAAGACTTTCAGCCTTAGATATAAACCATTGGTAAAACAATTAGCTTTCCCTCAGATTTGATTTAGTGCGTTTGGGTTTCTATACTTCTTGACCCGGCGGTCAAGAATTTAACTGTGGCACGCAACATCCGTTTAATTGCCGCTTCTATAATATGTTATAATTATATGTTGTTGTCGTCTTTGTTTTTTCGTCCTTCGTTCTCAAGCTCTCTTCTTCGAAAGTCTCTGACCCAGTTCGCGTTTTTTAATACTTAATACATATTATTTGTTGTTGTTGTTGTTTGTTGCCAGGGGTTCGCACAGGCTCGGCATTGTTTGCTGGTTTCTCATTGTAGTTGTTGTTGTTGCACTTGAGCTTTTGCCTTCATAATTGGGTGCACCTCATACCCTAGATTTCTGGCCGAGACCCATGAAGGGACACGCTTTGTTGCATTTGGGGGCTTTGGCTTTTCAGCTTTGCTGCTGCTGCTTATTCTCAAGTATTCGCCACTTGAGATTTTAATGACCTTCAGCACTTGATAAACCGTTATTCACGCGTGTCTTTCTTTAGTTTCGGTTTTTTTTATTATTCCAATTTTCGCATAAAATTAAAGCATCTTCTGGACAGGCAAAGTTTATGGCGTGGAGACACAGGAAAAACTTTAGCATAAAACTCGATTTAATTTATGTATTTAGTTTCTGGTTTCGAAATGGTTTTATGTTCATGTTGAGTGGTTTGCCAGTCGTCTGGGGCTACTTACTGATTGCGAAAAGTGGAAAAAAAAGTTTGCATTTGACTTTTTTCGGCTGCAAAAAGTTTTGGAAATTTATGAATCAATTATAATAATCAAAATTGCAATTTCGTTTTTTATTCTAACAAAAAGTAGGCTTTGGAATAGGGTAAAATTTGATTAGTCTTCGCACTTGGTTTTTATTATTTCAGTATTAGACGAGCTCTCCATCTGCTCGCATATTATTTGCTTTTTTTTCTTCTTAATTTTCATCATTTTCAGTTGCTTTCATCCCTTCTTCTTATTCTTCTTCTTGTTGTATTTGAACAAAATTTGATTTAGTGGTAACAAAAGCGAATGTATGGCTTTTATGGGTCGTTAGGTTGAATGGTCCAGGTGGTGCAGCAAAAACAACAATAACGCATCAATGCCGGGCCCACTATTTCAGTATTTTTTTTTTTATTTATGGAGTTTTGTTCCAAACGGAAGCCTACACCTGCGCCTCGATCATCGAAATAAAGTGAAGCAATTTTGAAGGCCAGGATTAATTTACAATTTCTATTTGAAATCATTTATTTTCTTCTATAGTTGAATTAAGGTCTCTAAAAAGACGCCACTATTCTTGTTGGGTTCTGGCTAACGTACTATATCCGATATATATAAAGCATTTCATTTCATTTCATTTTCTTTATCAATTTTGAATTTCGTTTTCATTTTTTTCGTCAGCTTTGTTACTGCTTAATAAACTTGCAATCCTGCCAATGGACTTGGAATTTGTCAACATTTGTAAAACATCTGTTGATGAAGAATATGATTCTTCTCGTTCCACAAATTTTCTTTAACAACACGAAAGCCATGGTCAACAATGCATTTATGGGCAGGTTTTTAGACTTTACTTTTATTTCCTTCTATATGTTGTGGCACAATTAAAGGGTCTGTCACTGTACGCTCAGTCGGCCAACTTAATGTTAACAACATTTTGTGATTTAATAACAGATTTTTAAATAATCCTTTCCCTGTATCGGGCAGGGCCGACTTTAACAAGCGCTTTAGTTGTTGTTGGTTGGACTGCTCCCAAACTCAAATTTCAGTTCCAATCCGAAGCAATATAAATCAAGATATTCACTTAAAAGTGTATTTACGATAGTTGAAGCTTTTAATTTATTTTCTCTGAACAAATTACTGAACCCCTTAATTGTTCTTTTAATCTTTGTCTTTATACCGACAATTTGGAAAAAACTATCAAAAATAATATTCGCTGCGAAGTCCTTACACAATATAAATAAAAGAGTTTGTCCTGATTGACTGATTAACAATCTACGCTCCATGATTCTTACAGCTGTAAATCAAAAGAGAAAATGCTCTGAAAAACTGGCTGAAACGTTCATTTTACCTTTAGAGAAATGAGATTTTGGGCATCTAGCTTTAAAGTAGGGATGTCGAATATTTTAAAAATATCTATATCGATACGTTTTTTCGATATTGTAAAAGTATCATTACGGTATTGATATTTGGTTGACAAAAAATCGATATTATCGATATTTTAGATATTTTTAACACAAAAAGCATTTTCCTTAGAATAAACTCGCCTTTTGCAGTAATTGAGGTGTCATTTTGAAGCGTATTAAAAAACCTAATTCTGCGATCAATATCTACAGATCAATGCTCCCAAGCCAAAAAAAAATAAATATAATATATTTTTATAAGATTGACATTTCATTTTATTTTTAACATCAGATCTTATGGGAACTTATTAAAGAATTCATAGGGAAAGAAGTCGCTAAAGTTAAAAACTAAACATATCAACAACAATGAAAGAATAATAGAAGACATAAGGTTAACCCCATAAAAAAGTGAGAACTTTTACACCAATTATCGTTAGACAGCGGTTTTAGGAAGAAGTGTTGAGTTGTCGAAAGCCACACTTTATATAGTCAAAGCCGCGGTCAGATGGCACCAAGCTTCATGTTGAAAAACATATGGCAATGTCTATTCGGAAAGCGCTGGCAATTTGTCTTTCTTTACATCCAGAATTTAAAAATATCGCCAATATATCCTCAAAATATTCGATATACGATATATCGAAATAGTAAAATATCCGATAATGATATATCGTTTTTTCGAGTTTGCCGTTCGGATTCGGCTTTAAAATATAGGTTCCTTTCTTTTGAGCGAAAATTAAACGACAAAAACAAAAAACAACAGATTGAGAGAAGCTTGCGTGGCTCTTTGAGGTGACCCACGTAGGTTGCTATTTAAGTTTTCTGGTTAGGTCACTTCCAGCCATTTTAGGACCAATTGGCCTTTTTACCAAAAAAAAGTTTGGACTTTTATCGATAAAAGCTCCATATAGCTCTTATATGTGTGACCACGATTCATATCGATTAACGATTAATCAAAAACTTACCTCGGCAGAAAAATGGAATTAACTTCTGAAAAATTCGTAGCACTGTGAAAAATTGGTTTAATGAATTCAATCGCGAGTGACGCTCGTTCGAAGATGAAGGTCGTGAAGGTCGTCCAAAAAACAGTCGTTGTGCCAGAAAACATTGATGCCGTGCGTGAACTGATAGTGCAAGATCGTCATGTGACATACCGTGAGATAGAGGCATCCTTGTGCATTTCTTCCACCAGCATACATTCGATATTGCATGAACACCTGGGCGTAAAAAAGGTTTGTTCTCGTTGGATTCCGCACAATTTGACAATCGCTCAAAAAAGGCTCGTGTGGATTGGTGCAAAGAAATTTTGAAAAAATATAATCGCGGTGTTTCAAAAGACGTTTATAAGATCGTCACAGGTGACGAATCATGGATATATGCTAATGAGCCCGAAAAAAAACAGCAATCGACCATGTGGGTCAACGAAGACGAGCCAAATCCAACGAAAGTCATGTGGCGACTGTTCCGCTTGAGCAACGTAGGACGGTCAATTCTGAGTGGTACACCACAATTTGTTTGCCTGAAGTCTTCGGAGAAATTAGAAAAACGAACAAGAGAAGACAGATCATTGTGCACCATGACAATGCGAGCTCTCACTCATTAGCTCACACCAGCGCCTTTTTGACTGCCCAAAACGTCGAATTGATGGGTCATCCGCCGTACAGCCCTGACCTGGCCTCCAATGCCTTCTTTTTATTTCCGCACATCAAGGGAAAAATGCGTGGTCAACGATTTTCGTCGCTAGAAGATGCTGTTGAAGAGTTCAAAAACCATGTTTTGGAGGTGTCACAATCGGAGTGGAAAAAGTGCTTCGACAATTGGTTTGAGCGCATGCAAAGGTGTATAAATCCTGCTGGAGAATACTTTGAACAACAATAAACCCTTTTTTGACCATAAATATTCGCGTTTTCATTATTAGGCCAGAAATATATATAGCAACCTACGTTTAACAGACAGATTTACATTAACATTATTTAAATTTTATTAGCATTTAAAGCAGCGACAGCCAGCCCTTTTCTAATTATCTTAGCCAGCGGTTATTTTGACGCCACTTTAAAATGGTGACGCCAGATCGCAACAAGCAGACGGGAACATAAACAAAATACAGGCAGTGTGCGCGATGACGAGATAGACAGACACACAGCTGCTTGACTCGAGGCTCGCTTATATTTATTAATTTTTATTTTATTATTTATTTGTTTTTGTTGTTGTTGTTTGACCGCTCCCAAACTCAAATTTCGAGGAAAGTAAACTGTAAATCCCTAAGGTTTTTGGAAATTCGATAAGCATTCAACAGCAAAATGCTATAGCAAAGAATTTAGAATACCTAGAAGCGACATCTCGAAAATTTTTTTAAATCTCGTTTTAATTTTTCATAATGCCGTGGGACAGCTTAAAAGTGGGTTAACTTCCTGATTCTTTTTCAGAATGTGTGATGCTTCCTAACTCGCTCCGTTATTTTTGTGTTTCGTCTCGTGAGCTTAATGTCAATTGCATACAAATTGGTTCGTATGAGATGTCGCTTCTAGGTATTGAAAATTCTTTGTCTATAGCCGAATTAATCTTAAATGGGTCAAACCTCATTTATCAGCCAATATATGTAAAATTCAGTTTGTAAGCTTCTAGTTTTGAAAAATTCATTAAACAAACTCGACTTTAAAATAAGATTGCCGGACATGAAATACTATCGCCATAACAACGCGCGAAAAGTATAATGTTAGTTTACTTATATAAATATTAAAGGTCTAATTAAAATATGATAAACTATTAACAAAATGGCAAATTCACACACATGATCCACTACCCAATTGGATTAAACACCCTTAATTTTTGGGATATATATAATTTCCCTCACAAGCCAACCAAGTTTCTTAGCTGACATTTAATTGACTAGAAAATTAATTTGACAAGAAGCAGAGGAAGAAAATGCTTGTTAATAATTCAATGTGAGTGCATTTTAGTTGCTTGGGAAAATCTCGACTGTTTGTGTGTGTGTTTGTGTGTGTGTCTACTCATCGATACCTAAAACTATAAATTATGCATGAATGTCACTTATTGAAAACGCCTGCCTAGCGTAAGCATTCAATTTACACCCCACACAGACACACACACAAACACGCAGGCCTGTTCCGGGTTTCACTGAAGTGAAATCAAATGTGATACACCTTCATTTTTGTCAAATTTAAATTATTTAGTCACTTTTAATTTGACGGATTCGATATCAAAGGCTTTAAACCGATTTACATATTCAACTTTAAAATTCGACAAATTTTGACGAAAGTGTTTACCGGAACTGGCCTCACACACATTTTGCCATAGTTTTAATGAATGCAGTGTATAAACAAATATAATTATGTGCGCAAATAATTACATTACATGGCCAAAGCTTCAATCACGTGACTGGCTTCCTTTCCAAAAGCAAATGGCATTTGTTAAGCCAATTACGTGGCGGGGGAGAGTTGGCCAAATGGAACGTTCCGTCCATCTACTTATGTGTCTATTTGATTTAAAGTTCCCACACTTTTTTACTTCCACCATTAACTTTCCTCGTTTGTTTGCTGCTGACGTCAAAAGCCATGCAAATTTTTCAAATATTTTTGTGGCGACCGAAAAGGAATTCCAATAAAATACAAACATGCATAAAATAAAAGACGTTAAACTGCAAAAGCAAAAGCAGCAGCAGCAGCGGCAGCAGAGCACGACGTTGCACAAAAGAAACAAAAGTAATTTAAATGAAAATATGTCGAGAGAATGAAAAGAGTTAAAGCACTGTGCCAGTCCCAAGTCCCACAGAGCGATTGATGTGCGGTACGTTGAAAATTGAGTCATGTGTGAAAATGGTTTCAGATTGAAAATTGTTAACGCTTAAGAAATAAAAGGAGTATGCTGAGCTATTATAACAAAAATAGGATAAGCAAGTTGCACCCTTTTACCAAGTACCCTTGGTATTGTGTGTTTCAATTTAGTGATTACGTAAAAATACATACAGAAAGTCAAAAATTTGACAGGATAATTTGATATTTTTTCAAATAATTTTTAAGAAATAAACCAAATGAAGTTTCCATTGGTAAATACACCAAAAAATTGTTTTTCTGACTTTTTATTGTACTGTAAATCATAAGAGTTATTTTCATCGTTATAATATAACTTTTTTAATTACACAGTTATTTACAGTTATTGGAAGACTTGTATATTTAAATTCATGTAATAACAGTATTTTCAAGACTTTTATTAAAAAGTAAATAAAAACAGTTACTAAAGACTTTTATTTTATTACTCAGAACATAATCATTATGAAAGATTTTTTTTTTTTTTTTTTTTTTTTTTTTTTTTTTATTAATGAGTTTTATTTATTGAGTTAAATAATAAAAGTCCTTAGATAACTCTTATATTCTGAGTAATAAAACAAAAGTCCTTAATAATTGTTATTGTTGAGTAATTAAACAAAAGTCTTTAGTAACTGTTATTAATTGACTTTTAAATAAATGTCTTTTACAACAGTTATTTACTGAGTAATATAATAAAAAGTCTTTAATAACTGGTATTCTCGGTGACAAAAAATAAAAGTTTAGAATAACTGTGTGGAGTAAAAAAAATAAAAGTCTATTATAACTGTTATTTGAAGCCTTATTAATAAAAACTCTAACAATAACTCTTAAATATGTACTTTAATAATATAAGTATAACTGTAACCGTCCGACTTTGCCTTTACTGTGAACCGAACTTTGAACCGAACCTCTTTTAGTTGAACCTGAACCTGTTCTGAACCTAACTTTTCGTTTAGGTTCAACAAAAGCTACAAATCATTGTTAATCGAGCTTTTACCAGCCTTAATTTTATTTTGAATGATAAAAGAAGTAGAATTGACCAAGACTATAAATACTCAAAGCATTATAAATTTAAATTGAAAATAAATTAAAACTTGCCCATAAAAAATACAGAAATGCGAACATTTGTTTTAATTTTTAACAAATTAATCGCCTTGTGCCGAACCACGGTTCGAAACGAAACCTTCGCAAAAACCTTCAACTTCAAATTTTTTAATTTTAACCAGTGTTAAAGTGTGGTTCGAACCCGCGAACTGAACCTCCGCAAGAATTATTGGGGTTTGCAGCCCTGGTTTTGACACACGAAACATTTACATTTTCCAACGTCTATGGTTTTTAGACCTATTATTCCAAAAGAAGTAACAAAATCGATTTAGTTTTAGAATTTGGAAAGAGCATGCAAAGTCTATTGGAGTAAAACTTCTGTGTGTTTATTGTCCGATCTAATGGAGTTTTTTTTTTAGAATAGACCTAAGTCAATATATTTAATATTATCTACTTTGTTTCCAAGAAATTTCTTAGACTAAAAAAGGCCACTCAAATTTCCAAACTAAAATAAATTATAATGAATATACTCTGGTTTAGAGATGGGCACTTTCATCTTCATTTAGATAGCTGCTATGAGTCAGAAACAGTGAATAATACCGGAACCGTTAACCGACATAAACCGTTTAAAGTCAAGTAAACCGTATCGAAACCGGAACCGGTATTAAATTTTGTTTAACATTTCAGAAATTCACCCTTCAAGAATAACCAGAATCTAATTCTAATTTTCAAATATATAAGATATAGAAAAAAATTCTAAAAAGCGAAAAAACTTTTCTGTGGTAAATGTAAGCACTCTTATTAAATGTAAAGGATTTACAAGTCTACGAAAAATCCTCTTAAATATAGAAATGTTAGAAAAATAATAATATAAATTTAGAATTGAAGTTTCTGGATTTTAATCAAATTTCACCCAAAAAAATGCTAAAAGTCATGTTAGAAAAGCTAAGGCAGATTTTATGTTTCCAGCTGTTTTTGTGTTTCTTAGAGCTGATATACCTAATATTTGAGTATTTTACTATTTGTAGCGGAAATACGGTAGATTTTAGAGCGGATTGTTTCGAACCATTATTAATAAATATTTGTCAGCTTTATGAGAAATGGCCCTAAGACGAGTTTGTCTGAGCGACAGAGGAATAGAGAATTTCTTAAATCTAGGTCGTTTTTACCGAGTGTAGAGATACCAGGTAGTAGGGAAGCGCTGATATAAGCATTTAGCTAAATTGTTCGTCCAAAAATAAAAAAGGTTAAAAATCGGAATATTTAATAAAAATGTTTTTCATGTGACATATTCTTAGAACACATTTTGTTGGTTCTATTACATCCATTAATTTTTTGGATAGCTTGAAATAATAAAAATTTTGAATAAAAAAAATTATACTGTTACCGGTACGTACCGGTATACCGAAATAAAATCTGAGTACAGTATCGGAACCGGAAAACCAAAATAAACTGAAAACCAAAAAGGAACCTTTAACCGAAATTCTCATTACGGTACCTACCGGAACTGGTACCGGATCCGATATTCGCTTCGCTTGGTCAGCAAAATATTTTTTATTTGTATGTTTATGTGTCAGATAGTATGTTTATGTAGGAGATGAGAAATCGACCCTTCAATTTTTTTATTTTTTCATACTGTTAGCCGCGTTAGTCGTATGATATCGAGTGCGTCGAGTTTTGTCGTGTTAAGTCGTTTTGGGCCGTGTTTTTAAGGGCTAAAAACTGACCAGCACGTGCACGCACATAGTCGTGTTGATTCGTGCGTGTTTGTAACACGAAGAAAAGCACAAAATGCGCCCAACTCTTCTGTGGTCTCTTATCATATTATATATATTATATAACATATATATAACAACCAATAAGCAATTTACAGTGTATTTTCATTCCAGACCTTAACAAATAAAATCTCTAAAATATTTCTTAAATATATAATCTTTATATTCGTTATTCAAACAACCTATTAAATCCCACCTTTAGCGCATTTAAAGTTTCCTTTAAACCGAATATGAAATTTTTGTCCAATTTTTCGACACAATTTTATTCTTTCCATTTACTTTTTTTTTGTGTGTTTGCCTTCATTTGATGCTTTCAAACACACACACACGCAGGTCCGTCAGGTGCCAGGTGGCTGTCTTTGTTGTGCCATTCGCCTTGTTGACTGTTCAATACCCCCGTGGCGTTTTGCATATGAGAAAAACTGAGCCCGTATCGCTCGAGTGTGTGTGT
This sequence comes from Lordiphosa mommai, assembly GCA_018904225.1. Lineage (NCBI taxonomy): Eukaryota > Metazoa > Arthropoda > Insecta > Diptera > Drosophilidae > Lordiphosa > Lordiphosa mommai. Next base: position 355,888 of record JAEIFT010000214.1, read on the forward strand.
GTGTGTGTACGGGTTTGGTTTAAGCACTTAATAAACTGAATCCTAAAAACTGCTCATACGTCAGTACACAACATCGAAAAGTTTCGTTGAAAGGAGTCAAAAATGCAATGCGACACGCTGCACTTTAGATTGCCAAATATTATTCAAGAGAACCCGCCAATATTGAAGTAGCACGCCATTATGCACAGCCATTTATTGCGGCTTTCAATTGCATTACGAAGCAGCAGCAGACCGAGTAGAAAGCACCAGAGGTAACCAGACACAAGCAAATGCAAAAACAGACGCCACACAGACAACAAAGTAGGCGGATTGAAGGTATTACCGTGGTCACAATTTTATGTAGACCTAAATAACGTTTGTGGCGGCTGTCGGGTCATCTAAAAATTAAAATTTAGCCTTTTTTACAGCAGTCACCTTCACCAGCTATTGGCGTCAGTTGTGAAAAGAGTAGCTATAAAAAAGCTTCTCAGGAAATTTTAAGGTCGCCAGCCGAGAGATTGGGAACAGCTCGACCCTCAAGACAAATTTTTCATTTCTATTTGTAAAGGGTATTTGAATTTTTACCTAATGCTTGTAACTCATAGAAGGAAGCGTCTCCACATAGTTTACATTTATTCTTTATCAGCATGACGAGCTTAGTTGGTATAGCCATTTCCATGTGTTTGTACTTTCTGTGCTATCTCCTCCTTAGTTTTAAAGTCATCTGTCAAAACCAGCAAAACTGACCGCAAGATCAATAGTATAAATAAAAAATTTTTATTATTGCCTAAATGGACCAGACTGCGAATAAATAATAATTATCATTATGCCTTTTAATGGCATTTTTGAGTAAGTTTAGAATACAATAGTTGTGAAAATTAAATGGTATGAAATAGTGTTCAAAAACTATTACTTATAAACTTTAATACTATTTTTGCAAATAGTTTTTGAAGTACAATTAAACATTATTGTTAGTTAATTACACAAGACAACAAAATTCAACCTTTTTCAGTTTATTGAATTGAAGATTTTCGAGTGCTTAACACGAATCTGTTTGCAAAAATCTCGATTTTTTATAATTTGAGCCTATAATTGGTTATTTTGACCATTTAAAGGCATGATTAGTGGGCAACTTATAAGACTGTTTTGAATCTCTTTGACATAAGCAAAGAGTACAAAGAGTATATTGGGTTTGTGTAAATGTATGTAACAGCCAGAAGGAACCATCTCCGACCCTATAAAGTATATATATTTCTTGATATCAAAGATTGATATAGCCATGTCCGTCTTTTCCTCTGTCCGTATGAACGAAGAGATCTCAGATGATATAGAGAAAGAGGTTTGAGGTGTATGGAACTATAGGAATTGTGTTTTTGTGGGTTTTGGGGATATTTTCGCTACAAATTAAATGTATAAATTGCTTAAAATTTAAGATGTTTCTCCAATAGCCAACATTTGAACTTCGTCTACTTTTTACCATTGTTAGAAAATCGCTTCTTCTATAGATTATTTTTCATAGGTTTACATTTAATCTCTTTAGAAAAATTTTAAGGAATATGTTCATGCCAGAAAATTTCAATATTACCTTCAATATTTGTTGGAACCCCTAAAACAAGTAGACGAAAGTATTGGTCGAATTAGTGATAATAACAGATATTCTTGATCGCTTCAAAATTTTATAAAACAAAATTTATTGCTGTGCATATTTTAAGGGTCGTATTAAAATAGATTAGATGCCCTGTGTCCCTCGAGGGAATCAGACGAAGAATATTAAAATCGACATTAGAAAAAGCCATTGATAAAATCAATTTAAAAATGAAAGGAAAAGTGGTCTCAATAAATATGCCAAAGACAAGTGACTCAGGTGAATGCTCCCATTTGAATCATTGGCCCAAAATTTTGATCACAGATCAGTTTAAATAAAACTTTACCTAATTCTTTGTTGCCAAATAAACAAACTTCAAACTGCGTGTCTTAAAACTTATGAAAAGCATATCACCTAAAATACCCATATATAAGCCATAGATCAGAAATCAAACAATGCCTGCTGAATGTACACATTAAATACTAATCGAATTCAACAGCAACACTGGATCATTGGCTGAGATTAAAATACTTTTAAATTTCGTTAAGACTTTGAAAACTAAATAATGCAGAAAAAGTTGCCTGATATTCAAACATTGATTAGGAATCAAAAGGTTCTGCTGAATGCACACACTTTGAATTTAAATTAATTACATTATCACTGATAATGATAATTTATCAGCCATGTTCCTAATTCCACTTCCACAATCATTTTGTGATTTAAAACCATAAAACCTCTAAAACACAAAACGTTTGTGGAAGGGGAAGGAGAACATGGCTGTATACTCAGGGCAACAAAATTACCACTTTTGTGAGCTCTCGCCTTCTCGATGCAAAATTCTGTTCCTGTTCTGTGCCCTGATTCCAAAATTTTTTCCATCAGCTTTTGTTTTCAAGAAATCGCGGAAAATCTATTTTGCAGATTTTTCAGCTTATGGAAAATTATTATTATTATTAATGTCATTATCGCGAGGGGAACATTTTTTTTAATCTAGTACGGCCGGAATGTTATTGACTATTAATGTAAGAGCTATGTTAAATCGAGTAGCCTTTTCAAATTTCCTATACACAATTTGTAAATTAATCTAGTAGTCCTACCATTAATTTTAATTAATTTTTTTGGTAAAAAGGGTTTTTTTTTTTTCCAAAAAATGGTAAAAAGGAAAAAAATAATAAAAATAGTTTTTTTTTTTTTTTTTTTTAAATTTTTTTTTTTTTTTTTTTTTTTTTATTTTTTTTGTTGTGGGGGGTTTTTTTTTTTTAAATTTTTTTTAAAATTTGTAAAATTTTTTTTTTATTTTTTTTTTTTTTTTTTTTTTTTTTTTTTTTTTTTTTTTTTTTTTTTTTTTTTTTTTTTTTTTTTTTTTATTAACTTTTAAAAATTTTAAATTTTCTTTTTTTTTTTTTTTTATTCTCCTTTTTATTTTTTTTAATATTTTATTTTAATTTTTTTTTTTTTTTTTTTTTTTTTTTAACAAAAATTTTTTTTGAAAACAATTTTCATTTTTAATCAAGAAATATTTTCATACCCGGAATTTTATCCTGGGTACTTCGTTGTTTTGTTGTTTTTGTTTTTTTTTTTTTTTTTAATCTTATCTTTTTTAAAATAAAAAAATAAAAAAAAAAAAAATAAAAATATTTTTTTAATTTTTTTTTTTTTTTTCTTTTATTCTTTAGAATAGTTCAACCACTGTGCCTCGAAGGGGTCCCGAACTTGTCTACATGTACAACAAATGCAATTGGCGTCTCCCCCCCTCTATTTCTCTTTCCCTCAAACAGCTTTTAGCATTTTGTTGTACAAAATATTTTTCGTTGTTGTGTTTTGTGTACGACAACGACGCCGACGCGCGACATGTCCTTGGCCTTGGTCATTGAGAGCGTGCAGTGTGCCAGGGCAATTGAAGCAAAAACAACAACAACTAACCGACTACTACAATTTCCTTTTTTTGTTGTTGTTGTCGGTTGTACTTTGGTCAAATTTGCATTGCAAACTCCATTAAGTGTGTCTTGAGTGCGACAGAGAAAATCAGAGGGAGGAGGAGGAACGAGGAGGAGAGCGGGGTCTGCAGAATGGTCGATTGTTTGGTTTTGCTTTTTGTTTGTCATTGCCATTTCCCCATGTCTGGGTTCATTGTTTTTACTGGCAAAAGAATCATATTAATTAGCCATGAAATTCGATTTTGGTCAATTGAATTGTTTGCCAACTGCAAAGTGCAGAAGGAAAACTGGGAAAAGTGGAAATTAGGTAGTTTTGCAGCAGTTTAAGCCATTCGATAGCAGTGACAGTTGTTAAATGGAGTTTGGAAATGAGCTCATGGCTTAAACATGGGATGAATGGGAATTACGATTCGATTGTAAGCTTAAGTGTTTGCGTTAAGTTGGTATGAACTTAAAGATAATGTTGAAAAAGTTTCTGGATGTTGGAAAAAATAATAATTGTAATGTTTGAGGGATTGAGAAAAGCTTGGCTTGGCCTTTGGGGGCTGTAAAGCCAGCTATTTTTTAATGTTGGATTTTTCTATAATTTTCAAAAAAATTATCATTTTAGAATTTTGTTTAAAAAATTAATTGAATATTAAAATTCCTTATTAAAGCAAATCAAAGCATATTTCGAGTTGTGCCATTATTCGAGTACAGTTATTTACTTTTGTAAACTGAGCCATGTTGCCTAGTGTAATAATTTATGATTTTTTATAATGATAAATGGCTATAGCATCACCACTCTTTTATAATTTAATATTTATGAGTTTATCTGAACACTTTAAATATTTTCCAATAGTTTCTTTTAAAGATTTACCCACTTCAAAATGCAATGAAAGAAAACCAAACACCCAAAGGACCTTGTTCTTAGCCCCCGTAGTTTAAACATGTCGAAAAAAGACGTATAGCTAATTTTCTTCTACAGCAAAAAAGAATTCGCTCGAGGTCAAAGTAGTCGCCCACACAACGCCCACTATATTGTGGTACGTAACGTAGTTTTTGATTCATAAAAGCAGCACGTGCCATGCAAAATGAAGCTACGAAAAATATACTTGCACTTAGCGAAATTACCATAAAGCGTTACTAGGACAACGACGACGCCCAAAGTCTCGACGCTACGGGCCCGGCCAATTCATATTTTTAAGGCATTTTCATAATAATCAGCAGAAATTACAATAAACGGGCGAGGCGAGAGAACGAGAGAGAGGGTTATAATGTACTTTCACACCTGCCCCCACTTCTTTTGTGGTGTGGTCTGACTTTTTTGTATGTCAGCGGAAATTACCAAATTGACCGTGGCTTCAATTTTTGTTGCTGGAGCGCCCTGGAAAACCCGTACACAGACGTACAATAAAATACAAATTGCAGACAATTGATTTTCCATATGATTGCCGCATGGCTTTTTGGGCCAAAAAAGGAAAAGTGGGGAAAGGTTAATTGCGCGTTTGTTGCTGCTTTAACGCCTCTGCCATTTCTATTTGAATGTCAAAGCAACTTTTCCAGTATCAATTATTCGCACCTAAAAAGTATGCTATGCAAATTTTATGAATGCACTTCAGCCACTTGAAAGATTTTTACAATGAATGCACAACAACAATAATCAAAATAAACAACAAAAAAAAAAACCATGTTATTTTAATTGCGCGGTCATTAAAATGAAATTCATCATGGCGTGAAAACCAAAAGCTCGAAATAAAAAAATCAACGACACAGACAGAACAGAAAAATGCATTTGAAAAATGGCAACCACAACTAATGATGGCTATAGACGGCCCAGTGGATATTTGTCGTCATTTGCTATGGTTTTACGAGGGGTGAAGTGAATGTTATGATTGTGTGTTTTAACGGAAGTTCAGTTAATTGTTGGCAATATTTTAGACGACACGAGGTTCTTATGTTTTCATTACTCCAATCAACAAGGTACAAATACTTTAAATTAATTCTAGTTAAAAGGACTTCCGTAAGAATTTTGTAAGGAAATCAAATCATAGACGCTCTTTTCAACTATTACACCAAAAGAAATACGTAGATTATACGTATACGTTATAATATGTAAACCGGTAGATAATTTTCAAACATGTTGAACAAATAATATTAGTATAAGTTTTGCATCCAATGGAGATGAAAAACAACTAAGAGATTTGAAAATTATATTTCTTATATCAAAACAACAAAAAAAATTCTATAATATCCATTTTAAAGGGATCATAATTAGAGTAGGATAATAACCGGACATCGGTCATTCAATTTAAATCTAGTAGGAGGAATGTGTTGAAGAGAAAAAAAAAACATTAAATGGCCTGTTCATTGCAATGCTTAAATCACAAAAGATTTGCCAATAAAACATTTTCCTTTGCCTACTAGGACTCTTATGACTAGACAGCAGATTTTGCATATTTTCAGATAGAATTTAATCATAGTAGGCCAGGGCAAAAGCGTTGAATAGAAGGAAAAACTAAACAAAATGACCTGCTCAAATAACAAAAAGTTTGTTTTTAAACCTATTTTCGCGCTCAGTGGATAAAATTTGTGGCGCATTTGGAAATGGAATACGGCCAAAAACTGTAAGGGAAAAATTTCACCAATTTCACAAAATAAAGCTTTAAAGTTGTCAAAACATATTTTCACACCCAATATTTACAGCTGAATTGGAAATTCGACTCTATCACCATGACCAGAAAACCCCGCTAAAAAGTAGATGCATTAAGGGGTTACTTGGGTTTCACAGCTTTTTTTATTTTTAATTTCTACAACATCTCGAGAATATAAGCATAAATTTTCAATTTTTTTCAAGTTTTATTGTTACTCAAAACATTAAATTCGTTTTTCTCGAAACTTTTTTTTCAAAGTCGGATGTCAAAAGTTCTCGAATACTATTAAACCGATCTTGATGAAATTTGACACAGGTCTTCGAGATACAATTCATGAGAACTTGGACGAAGGATTTTATTCTTGTTCAATCACAACTTTTTTTTTTTAAAAATATGTTTACCAAAATTCTAGTTTATGGTCTTTACTAAAACTCAAATTTTTTCACTTCAGATGATCCTGTCATGAGCTCTACTGTCAACGCCAACGCACCTTTTTTTGTCCAAAGTGTCACCGAAAAAGCAATATTTTAATATTTTATTGAAAATTTCAGAAATTCTTTTTTAAAAATATATATCTTTAAGACAGTAAAAAGTTTAAATAAAATATTTTATTTTTTATATAAAAAAAAATTGTTGAAAATATACCTTTTTCCCCCTAGTAAACCCATGTAACCACTTATGCTTTCTTCTTTCTATTTCTAAACCTTAAAAAGTTACATAACTTATCGTCTACGTAACTGTGAAAAAGCTTAACAAAACATTGACACAAGAGTTGACTAACAAAATTAAAACCCCTGTTTTCTAACTCGAAGCTCTCTGACACTCAGAACCTTGAACGTGGTCGCTGGTCAAAATTCCAAGTCTTAAGGTTGTGTCTTTAGCAGTGACCTGCAACCAGTACCTAATTAGCGAGCACACACGCTCATTTACCAGCACGAGTAATATTTAATCAAGCTCATTTTAGCATTTGTGCAATATGAGCGAGTGGCTCTGAAATTTCTCGCGCTCTCCACATTAACAAAACAAGAGAGAGCAAAATTAGGGGCGATCATGCTAACTCTTTTGCTAGCAAATGTTGAACGTGCATTTTCAATACTAAAAAAGTTTTTTGATTGTAATTTAAATGTAAGGTTCCACAGACAAATAATTTTACCAAATTTTAATGAAAATTTGGCGAAATAGACTCAAATAGGGAATTTTTGCGCACTATTTGAGAATATTAATTAGGAAAATTTTACTATAAATTTAGGCAAATTATTTGCCTGTGGGACCTTAGCTTGAGAGTTAGACAAACATCATCAGAAAGAAATAATGCCTATTAGCCTAAGCTATGCTGGGTAAGGTTAGATAAGAGCGGTTGCTGTGGTTTTAACCAGCACACTTGCGCCATAAGGATTTAGCGCCTCGTAATTATTAATTTCTTAATTTCTCCTTCGCTTCAGTCCAAAAAGTGAACTAGTAGAAGTAACTATAATTGAATGGCCAGCCAGTGCCTGGTTATAGCCTTAAGTCAGTAAGTTGAGCGCTTTGCGCGTCAAGTTGGCTATGTCTACCTTGCGATTCTACAGGTTAAGAGCGATTCCAATGAGCCTTCACGTTGCCATAGGCATACCTACCTTCTCCATATCGCGAATATTTCTGATTCGCAGTTGCCCCCCATGTCCCGGTGATCTGGTGAATTTGGAACTGATCTGACATCTCTTGAAAATATTTGTTCCAAATGTTTACTTTTATCGAATTGCAGGATATCGAGCCAAACTACATATTTGCAGCCTGGATGTCAGAAAAAGTGATAATTGTACTTAAAGTCTGTATCGAGTGCCAGCTTAAAGATATGATAATTAAAACGAGAGCGTAAGTTGAAGTCGGCCCTGCTCGACTTCGATATACCCGTTACTCAGGGTAAGGTTTTATTTAAGAATATTTTATTAGATCACAAATTGTGGAAGATATGAGTTTTTTTACAAATTGCGGGGGTGGCAACTCTACTATAGCTCATCTGATCGGGAAATGATGTATGGCGGATCGATAGGTAATGATGATTAAAATATTTGTTATTGCTTCTAGATTAGGTTCGAACAATCCATTTTCAGTAAAATATGTGGGAGTTTTTTAAAATTTTGAGGTATTTTTCAAATTGCGGGGGTGGCAACTCTACTTTTGTTCGTCTGATCGAAAAATATGGATGTATGATTAAAATATATGTCTAGAAGGTCCGAACAACCTTTTTTTCAAAATTGTGGGAGATATCAGGTTTTTTTTCATATTGCGGGGGCGGGAGGGGGCGTGGAAAAAATTTGAAACAAACTTGATCTGCGTGCAGACAATACAAGTTAACACTGAAAAAATACTAGCTCTAGCTCTTATAGTCTCTGAGATCTAGGTGTTCATACGGACAGACGGATATGTCTATATCGACTCGGCTATTGATGCTGATCAAGAATATATATACTTTATGGGGTCGGAAATGCTTCCTTGTGCCTGTTACATACATTTGCACGAACTTAGTATACCCTTTTTACTCCACGAGTAACGGGTACAACAATTTAGATGAATATTATTTTTTCTATTTAATATGTTTAGGTCTTGTACTCAGATGAAATAAAAATTTTGTTTGGCACAATACTTTATATAAATAGAAACGCTTTCTAATAGCTTTGAAAGCTGAATTCTTTTGAATAGCTTCCTTATTTTTATAAAGTACTGTGGCATAATAAATTTTTATTTCATCTGAGTACAGGCCTTAAAATTGTCAACTATTCATTTTTCTTGAAACTAATTGAAACGAAAAAAAATTATTTGTTCAAATGAACCAAGGTGCAAATCAATCAGGGGATCCAGGAATCGGTCCGCGAACCAAACCTTTAGATTACTCACGGGTTCGAACCTTACGACAATTTTCCTCTGTCCTCTTAATAATGCTCCAAACCAGTGTAGGGCGCGTCCTTATAGCGTGTGCGTAGGCAAAGGTCGCTGTTGCACTGACGTCGCACACCGACACTATAAGCCTACTGCGCTGCTGTGAATTTCGTATCGGTTGTCACGCACACATGCATAGCTAAAATATGAATGTATTGTAAGCCCTACACTGCTCTAAACAGGCTGCATTCCTTGGTTTTGCTCCATCTCTATCTGACTTTAGTCAAGGTTGAATTTTCTAGTTTGGATTTTCAGCATTTCTAATTTTATCTAAAAGATATGATTAGCTCATAAGCTGTGAACCGATTGTTCTAAAATATTCTAAAATATCCCTCGCACTTTGCTACTTATTTATGAATGTGCCACTGCATATTTTACAAAAAATAAAAGGCAGAAATATACATTTTGCAAATTATTTATGCGTAGATCCCTTAATGACAGTTAGTCAGTTAAGTCCAAATAAACTGTCAGTCGAGAAGGCTTTAAAACGAAAAACAAAGAGGGAGTGAGAGAGAGAGGGAGAGCAATAATAAAAACAAACAACACACAAAAAACAACATAAACTGCTGACCATATAAAATATTTATTGAAAATATTTATGCAAAAATACAAACGCAAGCAAAATTGGCAGACGGCCTCAGCTTGACAATTTAACAGACTTAAATATGTTAAAGCCAACGAACAACCCCCACACCCCAACAATTCAAGCTGAAAAGTAAATTTCAATAAAATGCGCTGGTGATCATCTTGGATATGGAAAGGCTGTTAAATATGCAACACTATTTGTTGTGGCACCAACAAAAAATTGCACATTTTGCCAATATTTATTATCACAGATTTTGAACGTTTTGGGGGATTTTAAAAGTTATTTTGTGTTAAATAAAATGTTTAAATAAATGAAAATATTTTCCATTATTAAGGATTCGATTTTTTTTTATTTATCTATATTTTCTGTGTAGTGAAAATCAGTGTGACCATGAGATAACTTTTATTTATTAACCTGTATACTCTATAGAAAAATTTAGGTAAAAATAAACCTAAATTTGCCTGAAAATTTCAACTTTGTGCCAACAAATTTGGTAATCCAGGCAAATCATATTCGCTATATCCATTTCATAGATTTCCACAGATTATAATTTAATTTGTACTGTTTTTTTTTTTGTAATGAATAAAGTATTGCAACTAAAATCAGCCCATTCAATTTACACCAATTTCACATATCTCTAATGAAATATCCAAACAAGAACTTATTAGTCAAACAAATTTACATAAATATTGGCAGCACCAATGCGCGTCCGCTTTAATCGCAGCAATTAAAACATTTGCACAGTGCGGGAAAATACGAAACGAAACGGAATGTTGTGAAATTTCAACCAAAACACCCAAAAAACCGCATGAGGTGCAATTTTTCTCTTTTATTTTATTTTTCCCCCCTTTTGCCCATTTGTGCATTGTTGATGACGGGGCCCCGGTCAGGCGGTGAAACAATAAATATCGTATGGTCAGAAATTCGCGGGATTTTGCATATAGATGCATTTTCAGGAGGGGGAGTGGGGTGGGGGTTGCACTCACCTGCACCGAATGATCCAAATTATTGATGATGCGTATCACACGACCGGCGCTGCGTTTTATCGAGCCTGATGTGGTCGATAATGTGCCCAAATCCGCTTCCATTATGGAGGGCTTGCGACTGGCCGGCTTGGAGCCCCATCCCTGATTGCCGGGCGATGCGTACCACATGCCGTTCTTTTTACCGTAGCTGGCGGGCTGTGTGTGAAAGAGAGAAGCAAATAAATAGTCAAAGTACGTGTGAATTCGGCACTTTTGCAAGAATTGGCATCTACATATATGTAAAAGATATGGGTATGGGGTATGTATCTGTATATGTATGGTGGTCCGAGCTGTTTGTTGTTGCCGCCTTTCGTGAAAAATTTCGCGCAAATCTGGAATTAATTAAATTGTTTTGCAGCACGCACCAAACATGACCATGAACGTGGTGGACACGCAGTCACGTCAGAACCAAACACCCCCACAATTTCGATTCACGTCTCCATATACACAGATTCACGCATTTACTTGTATGTACGCCTGGTAAATTTCATTTTCTGTTTGTCGACCACATTTTTCTTTTTTTTTGTTTTTCGTTATCGTTAAGAGTCTTAGAGATGGGCGCGTGTAAGTCGAAATGCTGCCCATCACGGTTGTGGCCGGTGCTGCCCAGCATAATTAATTGTTTTGCCTATAACTCGACTATCGCTCATCTGATTGGAAAACGATGTATGGTAGACAGATAAATAATGATGTTTAATCAAAGTGTCTAGAAGGTCCGAACAATCTATCTTCAAAATTGTGGAAGATATGGCGTTTTTTTTCAAATTTGAGGGGAAGAAACTCGACTATTGTTCATTTGTGCATGGTGGGTCGATAAGTAATGATGAGTAAATTAGTTTTCTAAAGGGTCCAAACAATTTAACTCCAAAATTGGGGAGATATGCGGTTTTTTTCATATTGCGGAGGATCTGATTTCATCTGAATCTTACTGCAAATATAAGTAATTTATGTTGTATACACTTTAAACCTCTAACTCTTACCATCTTTAAGTTCTCTCTCAGACATCGAAATTTAGGTGTATATTTTATGGGTCATGGGCTTCCTTCTAGCTGTTACATACATTTAAACAAATACAATACTCTTAGTAACTTTTAATAATGTTGATTTCAGATCCGGTTTAAGCTTTCGACAAGAATTTGCGGCTTTGAATTTAATGAATGTTCTTGTTTCTAAATAAATCCGGTTCAATCTTTAAATTTCTACTAACTTTTTATATGACGGAACATTTAGCCACATTTTCCAATTTCAAATCCGTTGATATCAATTCCGTTTTTCATTTTCGGCAAGATTTTGCGGATTTGAACATAGTAAATGTTAAATTTTCTAAAGTAATCGTGTTCAATCTTTAAACATTTACCAATATCAAATCCTCTTGATTTCAATTCCGGTTTTCACTTTCGGCAAGAATTTGCGGATTTGAACATAATAAATGTTACATTTTCTTGAGTTATCGGGTTCAATCTTTAGATTTCGTCTAAAATTAACCAATTTCAAATTCGTTGATTTCAATTTCGGTTTTCACTTTCGCCAAGAATTTGAGGATTTGAACATAATAAATGTTAAATTTTCTAAAGTTATCGGGTTCAATCTTTCAATTTCGAATAACATTTACCAATTTCAAATTCGTTGATTTCAATAACAGTTTTCACTTTCGGCAAGAATTTGCGGATTTGAACTTAATAAATGTTTATTTTTCTAAAGTAATCGGGTACAAACTTTAAACATTTACCAATTTAAAAACCGTTGATTTCAATTTTGGTTTTCACTTTCGGCAAGAATTTGCGGATTTGAACATAATAAATGTTAAATTTTCTAATGTTATCGGGATTAATCTATAACTTCTTATATGACGAAACATTTAGCCACATTTACCAATTTCAAATCCGTGGATTTTAATTCCAGTTTTCACTTTCAAGAAGAATTAGCGGATTTTAACATAATAAATGTTAAATTTTCTAAAATTATCGGGTTCAATCTTTAAATATCGACCATCTCCTTAAGTGATGGAACATTTACCAATTTCAAATCCGCAAGTCCTAATAAATTTATTTAAAGTAAGTTTTCCTCTTTACAAAAATTCCTGAGTCGTCGTGATTCACGTTTGTATCTCTAATCGTTCATTCATTTAATGGCAGAGAAAAACACAGAGATTCGAGGCCATGTATTGGCATTCGCTTTTATCATCTCATTGAATGATTAGACTCATTGAGCGAACCGAGATTAGCTCTGCCTCAACTTGAATAAATTATCAGTTGACTTGGCCTAAAGCCCCACAAGATGAAGTCTTCTTGCGGCTAATGATAAACTAGAGTCAAGTTTTTTTCATATTGCAGTTGATTGCCTTTCCACTTGCCCCTAATCAATAGCCTAAGGAAATTCAGAAAATTTGATTTCGTATTTCTCATGCGATGTATAAAAAAAAACCAAGAAGAAGAAGAAAATTTCTTTGGACAAATATTTGTGTGATTATTGTTATTTGCATTGAAATGTTGACTAGAGAGCAAGAAAATCAAATTGCAATCAAAATGAATTCGAAGTCAATTTGATAAATGCAACTGGGCTCTTTGCCTGAAGCAGGCAAATTCAACTGCCGCCTGAAAATAAATAATTGTTTTAATTTTAATTGTTTTCATCTGCCTCGTAGTTTTTCTCCATAGGTGAAAATTCAATTTAATTTTATTTTCCTTCAATTGCTTTGAAGAGAAAGGCCCGGCATGCAAAGCAGAACGAAATACAAATGGGAAATTGAAATTAATGTAAATTCGTTTTTAACACAATTCCTCAACCGACATTTTTACATTGCTTTGTGACCCAGTCGGACTTCAATTGGATCAGCGGCAGCATTGGACCCGGCATGTGCACAAGGTTACAATCAAAATCAAGGTTTTTAATTGAAATTCAACAAAAATGGTCGAGCTTGTGTGTGTGTGTGTTTGTTTCTGATTTCGTGCAAATGGGAATTTGTTCAATATTTTTTGTTCTCCCCATTTTATTTAATTTTTTCATGTTTTCGTTTTTTTTTTTTGATAAAGCCGAAAAACCATCTGCATATGTCAATTGTGTATTGTGTGGATAGGACACGGCCTTTTTGGGCCATGGAAACAATTAAAAATTCCGTGAAAACATAATAATAAACATAGGCATTAACAGTTCATGTGTGCCCATATGAATAAAATTTTAAAATGCAAAATTCCGGCGGCTATCAGATATCAACTGCATAAGGATTTCGTTGGAAAATGTAAAACGAGGGCAGTTAAATAAGGCCGATACTTTTTGAATGCTACACGGCTTCCATCATTATGTTCATATTCTGATGTCAAATTGTGAGCAAACTGTTGCATCATTTAGTTTTTGTTTGACAGAGTAGACAATCTCGTGAATTTGGACGAAAATAGAGAAAATTGGATTTCGTAAGCTTAGAAAATTTTACTTTTTTTCCAACAAAAGACGTTGCCAAATCTAAGGAAAGTCTTGATAAATACTAAGTGGACTTCGTAGCATTATTTTCAAAGGCTAAGAAGTGGTTTAGTGAACTTCATAGTGGACGCCGAACGTTCGGGTCGTCACTTCAGAAATCGTTGATAACCGGTTTTGAACTGAACCGGTTCGATCCCGGAATTCCGATTCTTCTTTTAGAGTGAACCTAACCTTGAACCGAACGTCTTTTGAAAAAAAAGAGCTGAACCTGAACCTGTTCCGAACCAAAACTTTCGGTTCGGTTCAAAAAAGGTTACAAGTCTTAGTTAAGCGGGCATTTTATTAATAAAAGACGTGGTATTGATCAAAAATTTCTCGAAGAAATAATACTTATAAATTTTAATTGAAATTAATCAAATTCGTATGTTCAAGTAAACAAAAATTCAAAAGATCTGTAATTTTTTTATGTTTTTTACAATTTAATTTTTTACAAAATTGGAAAAACTACGGCCGAACGAAGGTCAAAAAAACCTTGAACCTTAAAAAAAAAAAAAATAGCAATGGAAAATGCGAAATATTACAACAAATCTCCTTAAATGGTCCTAACATTTATTTATATTGGGTATGGGAGTTTTTTGCTTTTTAACCAAAATTTTTTTTTTTTTTTTTTTTTTTTAAAATCTTTGCAAAATTTTAAAACAATTTTGGAGTTAGGTTATTCGAACCTTCTAGACATATATTCTACTCATCAATACTTATCGAACCCCCATACATTGTTTTCGATCAGATAAAAGCAATTTTGAAAAATATCATTACATCCAATCTAAAGACAGATTGTTTGAATCTTTAAGGCATATATTTTAATCGTCATTACTTATCGATACTCCATACACCGTTTCACGATCAGATGAACTATTGTCTAGTTCTAAGCAAATCAAATAATTACGCTGGGCAGCACTGCCCGTAATCGTGATGGGCAGCACAGTTTATGTGACCCCACACTTTAAAGTTATCAGTTATATACAAACAGGTACAGAGTATATTACAGTCGGGCTTGACCGACTTTCTTACTTGTTAAACTAAGATGAAATGACTGAAAAAAATAACCAACATTATAAAAGGAATTTAATTCAGTTATACAATATATGAACTGAGGCTCAAAAATGAACTTTAATTAAATACAAAAATTATTTTCTAATTTCGGAAAATTTAGAGGCTTAAAATAGATGTTAATCCAACATTTAAATTTAATGCTGATAATCGTAAGGGCGCCCTTTGAGTGCCAGGTCCTTTCACAACCTCGCTGAATAATCATTTTTTTTAAGTTTCGATTTGTGTTTGAGTTAAATTGGATTTCCAATTAAAAACTTGTTTTTAATCAAAAATAATATCAGAAGCAAGTAAATAAGTTCAATTACATTTGGGAATTGGCGTTGAGCTGGAATTTTTAATTAAAATGGCTTTGGAAAAACCCATAAAGAGATTTACCATTCACCGAATTGGCTTAAATAATATTTTATTTATTTGAGCATGAGAGTTGCGCTTTGCTCTCATTTTGTGTTATGGTCAAATGGGATGCCAAAAATCTCGTTAAAAACTTTAAATAGAATTGGCCTAGGCATTAAAGGAAATCCCTCCCCTTACACACTCACCCACACACACACAGTTACTCTTACTTGCCCTGCTGCCACTTAGCAACTAGCTGCTTGGCAAAAAGCTTAAATTACGCGCTCAATTAAACTTTAAGCAAGTTGGCAGTGCCCAACCAATACAACGACAGAATCTAAGCGCTAACTTCAAAGCCCTTTCAACGTTGTTTGACGTGCAGCCTCGCAGAAAATTCAGTGACACAGCAAAGGGGAAGTCCCCCGTCTGAGTGGCAGCTTAAGAAGCGGCATTTTACGCATATTTAAGCCCCCGAACCTTTGCCTGGCGCGGATTTGGCTTTTGTTTTGGGGCATAAACAAATAAATAGTTAACCAAATATTTGGTAAACAAATAAATATCTATATACATATTGACATTTATGCTTTGTGTTTGTGCACAAACTGCCGAAAGTGTTTTGCCAAAACTGAAACCAACATTAAATGGAATTTAAACTAGAGAAAAAAAACTTTTTTTTTTTTTTTGGTTGTCTAACAAAGTTGGCTTGGTGGGTGGTGGTGGAGGGCCTGGTGGTTTTGGTAATAAGCAAACGCTGTTGGTGCAGCATGGCGTATACTTAACATTTAATTGGATTACTTTTTTGAGCTTAGAAAAATGAGAAAGTTAAGAAACTTTTTATTGCAACTATTAGATAGTGTTAACACTGTTTTACAAAACTTCCTAATCACGTATACGTCTCATATGTAGTTGGAGTACATGTTGCAAGCTACCAATATTATTTGTAAAATATGAACTTTATCTTTCAGAAACAGTTGCAGTATAATATATTTCTTACGATAATAGACATAGATTTAAAGAAAGTTGTATACGTATATAAATAAAAAGAAAAGAGTATAATGTACACTCAGGGAAAAAAGCGAGCAGATCGTGCTTATATCAAGCAGATTTTGTGTCAGAAGTTCGGCAAGACAGAATCTTCTTGGATCCAAAAAGAAAATACTGAAATCAAGCATGAATTTTTAAGCTCTATCTGCTCGGTTTAAGATTTAGCCGGCTTCATATCAAGCATGATTTATTCTCGAATTCAAGAATAGATCTTCTTGAAAGTAAGCATTTTAGAACAAAGTTGCCAGAGAGCGAGAGAACGAAATGCTCTCGTTTTTTCGTTCGCTCTCCGCAATGCGAACGCCTCACCTCCCTTGCTCCAAACTCAAAATCGAGCGGACAAGTCTTCTCGATTTCAAGCAGATTTCTTCTTGAAATCCAAGACGAAAAAAAAACTAAATTGAAGCCGATTTCACTCTTGCCTAATCGTGCTAGATTTCTCTGGGTGTAATTTCGTTTAGATCAACTCAAAAATAACGTTTCGTTTCCATTTTCTGACCTTTGTGGTACATTTTCTCAAATTTAAAATCTCAAACATATCGTCACTTCAATAACGTTTACGAAAATGTAGGATTAAATTCCCATTTTTTGACCTATAGTGTTTACAATGTAACATTTTTTCGGATATTCTAAAATCCTAGTAAAGAGTTTTCCCTGCTCTAGGTCCAGGCGTTGTGCTGGTCCTATCTTCAGAAGGATTTTTGCTGGAGATTACAGGTTGTATATATAGGGGAAATTCTCTTATGTACACTCAGAAAAAAAATAAAGAATTTCGTACTTAAACAGAGGAAATTCAAGTACAATCGATCCCAAAAGCTGACTTAGTTCGGAATTTCAAAATCTGAGAACAAAATTCTTATATCAAATTTAAATTTTTTTGTTATAAACTCATTTTAAGTTGAAATCAAATGACTTCTATGACATTATTATTATTCAATCTATGTTTTAAAATGGAAGACTAATTTCCGCGTGATTCAAGGAAAAAATAAAAATTGCTTTAAGTTTAAAGTACAATACGGTCTAAATTTAATCGTGGACATACTTAAATTCAGAAGGACATTTTTTTCTAGGTGCTTGGTAATTATGGTTCTTTGCTGATATGATCTCATCTAAATGATTGATGTTTAAAGGGGTCTTCTACCTTTAAAAAAATTTTTGTACGATTTTTTTGTTTTGCATTATTATTAGAGCTTGGACATTCCCCTTTAATCCCCTTTAAACCATTTTACAATATTCTAAATAGTTTAGCAGATATAGCCATTTTAGTGGAGCAATGTTCTTGAAAAAAACTTTAAACGCGTTTTTTCGAATCCACGTTGTTTGACCTGGTAGCCATGATTGCGCCAGTTCTACTAAACCGAATTTGATCAACCATGTTGCAATCGACGCATAATTAATGTAATTCTCGCCCGTACCTCAATAAAGAAGAAAAACATTTTTTTTACTTTTTTTTACACTAAACTACAAAAAAAACTTGAAAAATCTAAGTTTTTTTAAGTGGCCGCTAATTTTTAAATAAAAACGAGAAGGCAAAGCTAACTTCGATTGTGCCGGAGTTTTAATACACTTGAAAAACTTTTCTCCAACTGATTTAACCGGTAAAGTATATATAGCCGACATAGTTATATCAGGTAATTAAAAACTTTTTTTTTAAATATACGATAATAAAATTTGATACCATAAAAAAAAGGGTTAACATCGGCGACGCCGTGTTTTTAAATACCCTTGTAGTTTTTGAAAGGCTCTACCATTGATAACAAAAACATTTTTTTCACTAGAATATAGTTTTTAGACCGATCGTTCCTATGGCAGCTATATGCTATAGTCTATCCGATTTTGATAAATTTTTCCAGAATTGTGTGGAAGCATATAAAACTAATATATACCACGATTGGTGATGCTACGATGGAAAACAAAAACAAAAAGTTTTTCACACTAGAACTAGTTATTTGGACCGATCTTTTATATTGTAGTTGCAACAAGCAAGTGTATTAAATTTTTGCCACACTTAAATTTAGAATTGTCTTCTCGTTTCATAATTTCTTAGCACCAATCCGTTCGATTCTTGACCTCATGTCATATTATATAAACTAATTAATATATATTTTTAGGCCATATCAATGTGAAAACCTGGGAATTTAGCAGTGATTCTTCATGAACCTAGGATCAAATTTTGGAGAAGTTTAAAGTAGTCCGAGGTAAGTAATATGGTTTTAAATGTTGATCTGATTTCCCCCCTCTTTCTCTTCCATCCAGAACTTTGAAATATCGATTAAAAATATCCCAGAAAAATATTCGATTTGCGAAATATCACGTTAATAAAATAACCGATATTTATATATCGATTTTTTCAATTAAAATATCGATATTCGATAAATATATACTATTTTTGGCATCCCTAACTTCATTGCCTTAAGACTTGGCATTTACACGTTACTGTACACGTTACGCAAACCTCGCATAGAATCGTTGTGGTACAAAAATTCAAAGCTTTCCAATAGAAATTTAAAGTCGAACCAGGTCACACTCATAGTTGACGGTTCATTAAAAGGAAATCCTTGTATTTACTAGACTATCAAAAAAGTATAACTAATTTGTATTCATATTTGTTCGCTTTTTTTTGTTCAGCTTTAAGAAATTGTTTAAGCACTAAACGCAAATTTGAGATTTCCAAAAAATGTTATTTAAAAAATGGTTTTAGAATAATTTTTGCTAATGCAACAGAATAAATTGATTCCAACTTTACTATAATAACGAAGCCTTGTGTTAATCAGGGAGAAAAGCCAACTATTTCATAAGCTTTATGTAAATCAATTAACAGAACATAAACAGTTATGTTTAGCTAACAGAGCTAGTTGTATGTGGACTGTTAAGCCGATATCTCTGCTATGTATTATTCGATCGTCTTGAAAATTGAACAAATTATTGATAATGTACAGATTCATGTGTTGGCTGAAAAATTGTGGTCATGGGTAAGTAAAATTTGGAAACAAATTCTATCTGCGAGCAAACTAAGGGAGTTTACATACCAAATTCAGTTGTTCTTGCTCTTATGCTCTTTGAGATCATGGAGTTCATACGAACAGATGAAAGAATCGACTCGGTTTTTGATATAGAATAAATTTACTTTGACAAATGATTCCTCTTGCCTGTCACATACATTTGCATAAACTTTGTACACCTTTTTTATCCTATATGTGGGATTAGTTACATAGTATAACCTACGTAATGGTTATTATTATCGTAATTGTAATATAAATGCACAGTTTTCGTATGATTCAAGTAAATTATCCCAAAATTATGAATTAAATAAAGCAATTTTTGAGGATGTTAATAAGAGCGTAGTTTGAGTACAAAAATGCATAAATTTAGGAAAGAATGACACTGTTGATGTTTAGTTTTTTTGTTGTTGTTGTTGTTTGTAACAACTTTGGCACAATTTAGTGGCAAATGTAAATTTAATTTACTCCATAGGAACTTTTTTTTTTATGAATTTGACTTAGTTTAGCATAACATAAATTTACGCTGACAGGGCAACTTTTCATACATTATATGGTAATATTTAGTGAAAAATCAACAAGGACCACATCAGATGCAGCAGGAGCTTCAACAGCCGGGGCCAGCACACGTAGACCATTAAAAAACACTTAGAAAAACAACAAAAGTCATTTAAACTTTTTGCCAACTTGGGTTTTTTTTTTGGTGCTTTGCTGCTCTGTTCAGCAGCTAAAAAAGAAATGCGAAATTAAGAGATGTGTGTTCGATGGCGAGCAGGAGGAGGGGATAGTGGGGGGGCAAAGCACTGTGAGTGCCTTCATTGTTTACACTGGCAGACTGACCCAAGACTTGGTCGGCGATGTGAGCATCACAAAGGGCGAACTTTCCTCGCTATCCTCGTCGATGTACATTTAAGCGAATGTTTTTTTCTCGTTGTTGTTGTTGTTGTATTTTTATTTTTGCTTTTAATTCAGTTTGGCGCGTTAAGTTAATAATAAAATCAGCGTAAGTGAGTTAATTGAAATCATTTATAAAGTAAATTGCACTTAAGGCGAGATGACTTGAACCGGTTTGAATGGCTTGACGTTCGCGCCCCGACTAATAAAACAAAACTTATAATTCGCGGCAGGTTACGTTACGCTACGCTACGCCACGTTACGCTATCCATCGTCAACTGACCCCTGATTGAGGTGTATGTACGGTTACATGGCGTGTATATAAAGCATATTCAAATTACCAACTCAGCACCCAACAACACTTCTTCACTTCAACTTGAACGAAACTTCAGTTCACACACACACTGACACACACCACACTCACACTCTCATATTGCTTCGTTTATTTATTTATTGCTTAGTCCAAAATCAGCAACGCCAATCTGTAGTATAAGTCGGCCATTAGCTGCCATTTTGTATGTGTGTGTGTGTGTGTGTTTTTCTGTTTGTATTTGGGTAGCCTGTGATTGCCTCTGTATTGGTTTCGCTTGGCTAGTTCGGCCACTCGACGCTGTGGGGCGCTTTGTGCCAAAATGTGAATCAACAAGGCGTTCGCGCCAAAATACATACTTACAACTGTTTCTATTTGTATGTTTGTACTACGTGTATTTGAGTGTTTGCCTGGCTGGGTCTCTCCTCATTGAGCTCAATTTACTCCTTTGGGTCGGTTGTTTGCCACCCAAAAGAGAAACTTGAGCATACCTTTGGGGGCAAACTGCATTCATTGACGGGCAATATTCATTGATATATATGGCATATGACCTAACAAATAACCCCCTTTTCGTGAGGAGTTCATTTGAGAAGCTACTTAGCACAGTCATTCGCCCTGCACTTTAGTAAAAAAAAATCTAAATTTCTAGAAATTATAAAATAAGTTAATATGGTTAGAACTTTAGCGTAAATCAGGTACCGAAAACATTGATGATTTTAATTTTTTTTTCTATCAATTATGAAAATTCTTTTTATAAGTTATAGTGTACCTATTTAACAATATGTTTCTGTGCGTTTCCACGTTGATTTTATATTTTTGTTTGGTAAAATTCAATTTCAAAATAACGCATAACGCGTAACTCATAACGCTCACACGTACACAGCATACACTCCACTCGCCTGGCCGTTGTCGCTTTTCAATCAAACTTAGTAGTAGTATGTTTTGGACCACTAGGCCTTTGGGGAGTTTTCCAACACCGTAATTTAACACTGTTGTACAACACTATTGTCCAACATTGTTTTCCAGCACTGCTTTACAACACTGTTTTCCAAGCAATAGCCTGTCATTTCTTACGGTATATATAATATAAATATATATATAAGGAACGATCGGTCGAAAAATGGTCTTAGTGAGAAAAACTTTTCTGTTTTCAATTATACCGTTCATAAACTCAGCATTTATAAATATTATATGCTTTCCCACAGTTCTGCAAAAGTTGGTCCAAATCGGATGACTATATCTTGTAGCTGCCATAGGAACGATCGGTTGTAGAAAAGGTCTTTGTGAAAAAAACTTTTTTGTTATCCATGATAACTTTTTTTATCCCAGGAATTATGAATAATATGTGCTTTTAAACAGTTCTAGAAAATTTGGTTAATTTCGGATGACGTGTTTTACCAAAAACATTTTTTTTTCATTTTAGCGTGATCAAATTTTGATTCTCAATGATTTTGAATTTATTAATATCTGGTATTTATAACCTTTATAACCGTTTAAATCAGTTGAAGTGAACTTTGGTTTGGTTAAGATATTCAAAGATTTTTTTGTGCTCTTTGAAAATGTGAAAATAAATTGATGTTGAAAGTTATTTGTTGCTGATGAGACTGTCAAAGAGCATTTGGTACAGTTTTTTGACTATAGGTCTATTCTTCTTAGACCGTGGAATCCTGCAGCTTCCCAAAATACGGAACATTGAATTCAATCGAAAAATCCGATATCCGATTCTTGTCATCCCAATAGTTTAGTATATTAACGGTTGTGCATTTCGAGATAAACCCATTCCAATTTGAAATGAATACAATTGTACTCCGTCGTTCACTCAAATTTGTATTATTTTTTTAATTCCGCAAATTGGAACTTTTGCAAAGAGTCCGATGAAAGTTTATAAAGGAGCAGTGTTGCCGTTTTAGCTATTTAGTTGCTAGATCTAGAAATTTCAAAAGTACAAATGCTTTAAAATCTGGCAACTTTTGAATAATGCTTAGTTATTTTTGATATTTTGCGACTTTTGGAACTTTGCGCGGAATAATTCTCAATAAATCCGTTATAAGCCTAAGCATTTTTGCAATAGATCGTCCCTTTAGTACAACTTCAGGAGTGAGATAAGTCATAATGAGTTTAGGCATGAGCATTACTCGTTGATAAAGTTATCGGTACAGTTCAGTACTGTTTCAGTATTCACCCGAAAAACCAGTACCGAAATGTATGTCGCAAAAATCGAACCTAATGAAAGAACGACCCTTTGATAAGTTTATTACCAAAAGCATATAAAGAAAGCCACTTTTTTAATACCAGTCCTTCACATTGTTTTCAAAACTGATACAATACTGAGCATAGCTGAAGGGTTCAGTGACTGACTTGATCCAATGAAAGCGTTGCACATGTCTTTAGCCTTATATACCTGGTGAAAACTAAATTGAATGCAGCTAAAGACGTTAAATACTATTTTAAGCATTAATTTTTTACATGATTTCGAAGATACTACATAGACTAGGACAACAGAGACGATGAATTTGCTGATTTAAACGAAATCACATTTTTCCCTTCACACCAGCTAGGTACCAAAGCCAAAAAATTGTTGCTTACAACCGATTTTAGAATTTTTATGTTGAGGTTTGATTTTGGGCAGAAGAAGAAAACTGAATTGATTTAGGTTAGGCTTGGACTCCAAAAGAAATCTAGAGATTCCCATTTCAGAATAGTTTGCAGACATTTTTGTCAAATTTTGTAATTTTTATCGACTTAAGAATAATTTTTTTAGGTTTTCGTTTGATTTTAGACTCAAAAACAATGAGGGTATTCACTAGTCCTCGTAAAATGGTAAATTGTAAATGGTAAACTCCATAAGTTTACGATACAACAACAAAACACATGATAAAAAAATACAACCTTTCCGAGACCCTGGGGTATGTTTATAAAAATGCGTCGTAAAATTGTAAAGTGTTAAAATCAAAGTATCGAATAAAAAAAACTTGTTATCGTGTCACTCCTATATAGCAATTTAGCTACTTTATATTCGAAATAGGCTATGGCTGAGTGGACAGGCATGATGGCTCCTTTTTGTAATTTGTCGGTTCAAATCCAGGCAAAGACAAAAGAGGACTATATTTTTTTTTTAATATTTTTTTTGTGTCTTTTTTATGAATATGTTAATTATTTTTCAATCCCGTTATTGTAGAGTAAAAATGGTACTTTATTCTAATGCAAATTTATGTAACTGGAAGAGGAAAGAATTCCCGACACGCTAAGTATAAATGTTCTTTATCAGCATCAAAAGCCGGTATACGTAAGTCCGTCTGTCAGTCCGTACGCCTTTCTTGATGAACAATTAGATCTCGGACAGAAGAAAAAACTGAATAGATCAACCAAATTTGAAATTTATGCAACAAAAGGAATGAAAGTAAAAGCGCCAAACTATTACCGATTTATAAAAACATACCGAAAAGTATAAAAACATAGGCTCTACCTACAAACAAACGATAATAAAACTAAAAAAAAAAGTGTTTATCACCCCCACCCCCTTCAAGGATCGAACACACAACCATCAGTTTTAGAGTTATGCATTCAGCGCCCTACGCCACCGACCTAGCAGAAAATGGTCGTAAATATTAAGCTTTGAATCTACTCTGGTTTACTACTAAAATTACTATCATGAATCACAAAGGGTCGTTCAGTAGCTTGTGTGTGGTAAATTTAGCATTTACCATTTTACGAGGACTAGTGAAAACCCTCAATAATTTTCTTTTTTTTATACCCGTTACTCGTAGAGTAAAAAGGGTATACTAAGTTCGTGCAAATGTATGTAACAGGCAGAAGGAAGCATTTCCGACCCCATAAAGTATATATATTCTTGATCAGCATCAATAGCCGAGTCGATATAGACATGTCCGTCTGTCCGTCTGTCCGTCCGTCCGTCTGTCCGTCTGTCCGTATGAACACCTAGATCTCAGAGACTATAAGAGCTAGAGCTACCAAATTTTCAGTGTAGACTTGTATTGTCTGCAGGCAGATCAAGTTTGTTTCAAATTTTTGCCACGCCCCCTCCCGCCCCCGCAATTTGAAAAAAAACCTCATATCTTTCACAATTTTGAAAATAGACTGTTCAAACCTTCTAGACATATATCTTAATCATCATTACCTATCGATCCGCCATACATCATTTTTCGATCAGATCAACGATAGTAGAGTTGCCGCCCCCGCAATTTGTAAAATACCTCATATCTCCCACAATTTTGAAAATAGATTGTTTGAACCTTCTAGACATATATTTTAATAATTATTGCCTATTGATCAGCCATACATCATTTTTCGATCAGATGAACGATTGAAAAGTTGACTCCCCCGCAATTTGAAAAAAAAATCATATCTCCCACAATTTTGAAACAGATTGTTTGAACCTTCTAGACATATATCTTAATCCTCATTACGTATCGATCCGCCATACATCATTTTTCGATCAGATGAACTATAATAGAGTTGCCACCCCCGCAATTTGGAAAAAAACTCATATCTTCCAAAATTTGGGCATGTTATGATCTAATAAAATATTCTTAAATAAACCTTACCCTGAGTAACGGGTATATCGAAGTCGAGCAGGGCCGACTTCAACTTACGCTCTCGTTTTTTTCAAATTTAGCAACTTTTGTAATACAACTTCATGCAACACTGTATAGAAGACCAATTACGAGCGATTTGAAGGCAAATAATGTTTGACGTGTACCATTTTGGGGAAACTCATAAACAATAATTATTCCATTGTTCCTTTGTCTCTTTTATATGTTTTCTTTCATAACTTTAATGAAACCGTTACCGTACAGGAACCGATAAATTTTGTTTGAAACCCGTAAAACCAATTACTGACCGGCTCAGGGACTTTTTTTTATTAAATGTCAGGACCATAAAGATTATCAGGTTGATTTAGCATCCAAATTGAGTGTCGCAGAAGCAACATTGATTACAAAGAATATTTTCACTAAGATCAGACTTACACCAAAGACAGAACACACTTTAATGTATTGTTCCACTCCACTGGCATATTCTTGAAAATATTCACTTAATGTTCAGGGTAGGGATGTCGGATATTTGAAAAATATCTATATCGATATTATTTTCGATATTAAAAATTGTATAATTTCGATATTTATATTTTTTTGACAAAATAATCGGTATTATCAATTTTTTCCAAATTTTTAATAAAAAAAGGTTTTCATAAGAATAAATAGGTATTTTAGGATAATTGAGGTGTCATTTGAAGCGGGTTAAAAACTTAATTCTGTCTGTGATCAGAATCTACAGAACAGAGCTTCGAAACCAAAAAAAAAAACATATACAATGTATTTTAATCGTTTTGACAAAGATTTGTATTTTTTTTTAATTTTTTGGGGCACTTTGTACTTATCGGAATAAATAGTAAATAAAAATAATTCAAATTTTTTTTTTGTAAAAGTCACAAACACCAAAAACCTGTAGAAAATCTCTGAACTAAAGTTGCTTGAAAATAGCATAATACATTAAAAAATTATACAAAATAAATAAAAATTTACTGGCCCCCTTTATTGCAATCAAGTAAGGTCACTGAACCGCCCGAAGTTGAGTTGTAAACATTTAAACTATGCAAAAGCACCTTATGATATATTTGGAACCATTTAAAGGAATTTTATGAATTTTTTGTGTAAATAAATATTTGTTGCTAACAGGTGCCCAAAAAAGTATGCTACGCATAATGGTGCAACCGCATATTCAGCATTATCAAACCTAAAATCATTTGCACAGCCACATTAAATGTTAAACACACACACACACACAACCAGAAATGACACTGGCGTTGGCAGACACACAAAATGGCATAAAATATTTAATAAGCAACCAGATTGGCAGCCTAAACGGAGTCTGAGTTCCGAGGTTTTCATTTGTGCAGCTGTCGACGCCACAAACACAAATATGACAGCCTCCACAGAAACCAGAGACAAATGACCGCAGGCCAAATTCATATTTGTTTTATTTGTATTCTTTTTTTTTTTTTTGTAAGGGGGTTTCTCTCAGTGTATATGCTAATTATTTTCATAAGCTCCAATCAAATGAGAGGTAGGCAAAGGCAAATGAAAATATTTTCTCCAAAAAAAAAAACAGTTTCATTCACAACACAAAGGGAAAATTGAAAAAGGCTGTGGTGGCTCAACTACGTACGTATGTATGTTGAATTATTACGCCGTAGGCAACGAATATCAAAGAAGAATAAGAGAACTTGTGCCACTTGCTAGTGAAATTCAAATACAACCGACATGGTAATAAATATCCATATAAGCCACTTCAAAGTGAAAAGCAATAAGCTAAACTACCACCACATCAACTTACCAGCAGCGAGTCGCCCGCCCCGCCCTCAGGAACTACAAACAAAGTCAGAGTCAGAGTCAGCGTCCGGATGGGGCAACAAAATTGCTTGGCATGCAGACCGCTCTACCACTTTACCAGTCTACCAATACGAAATAGTGGCACGGCAGCAGGCAATGGCAAAAGAGCGAAAGTGCCAGCGCACACACACACACACACACACACGTGCATGAACATATGTTTGTGAAGCGGGAAAAACCAAGAGCATTTCACTTCTTTTTTATATTTTTTTTTTGCCTGCTGGCTAGCCCCCAAAAGAGTCGGCAGCGACTTTTGCCAAAGTGAAAGTTGTGCAAAGCGAGAACTCTCTTTTTGGCACGCACATTTCAATATTCCGATTTGCCATAACGTTTCTTTGTACATATGTATGTACTTTGCCGACAGCTTGAATGAATGCAAAGTGTGGTTGTAGTTCCATGTTGAACTAGTTCGTAAGGAATTGTCTTACAAATGTGAAAATTATAGTGATCATTTTCAAGTTTGAGAATGAATTGAGAATGTGAAGTTTAAGTACGAGCCGGAGAAATTTTTTAAGCATATCTCACTGAACGAGTAAACAAACATTTGTGGAGAGATAGCTCGCTCTTCAAACTGCACAGCAGTTCCGAATTATAAAATCTGGAAATTGGGGTTGCTTAGACTAGGCTGAGCGAGGCTAAGTCATCCTCATCACAGACAACAGACTTGAAATTGACGGCTGAACAGAAACCGGCTTATTTTGCTCTACAACGGCAGCGAAAATAAAATTCTTAAACTAATCTCTACTTGTGCTTAAAACGAGGTCGCGAGGCCCATACCTGAACCCGAACCGAACCCTGTCTAATTGGAAATTTGTTCGTTAAAGAAAATACCTAACTTTCACTATATTTTTGCTGAAAAAAATAATAATAAAGTACGTTATTATTTAGTAAAGATGCGTTTTGAAAATTATTTTCAAATTCAGGATATTACGAAAAGGGAAAGGCAAATTTTATAATGGCAATAAATCCTATCATATTTATGTACGAATTATAAAGACTGCAAAATGCAAAATTTATTTTCTATACTACATTTTTGATCAGACAGACAATTGTTTAATGTGGAATAAAGTCGCTAAGCAGTAGGTCTGATTTGTATACTCTGTACCGAAGGTACGAAGAGCCTATTGGATTTGTGCAAATGTATGTAACAGCCTGAAGGAAGCATTTTCGACCCTATAAACTATATATATTCTTGATCTGCATCAACAGCCGAGTCCGAGATATAGCCATGTCCGTCTGTCCGTATGAACGAAGAGATCTCAGAGATGGTAAGAGATAGAGGTTTGAAGTATATGGAACATATATGAATGGAGGTATGAACCTGCAGGCAGATCAAGTTTAGTTCTAATTTATTCCACGCCTCCTGGCGCCCCCGCAATTTGATAAAAACTTCATATCTTCCACATTTTTTGAGTTAGGTTGTTCAAACCTTATAGACATATATTCTACTTATCCTTACTTATCGAGCCCCCATACATTGTTTTCCGATTAGATGAACGATAGTAGAGTTGCCGCCCCCACAATTTAAAAAAAAACGTCTGACTTGGTGGTTCGGTTTGGCGTTTGGTCCATAAAAAGTCGGAATTTCGAGTTCGCAGCGGTTCGGTTCAAAACAGGTTTGCAGTAGAGTTGTGCCGAATTTTGTGAACTAGTTCAAAGGATCTACTCACTAAACTGAACTAATGAACTAGGTCTCAGTGTTTGATCTAAAGTTCGTTTTTGGAGCTGCAGTGCTGTATAAAACCAACCCCCCATTTTTGCGTCGAAAATAAACTAAAGTTCAAAAAATAAATTCTGAATTCCACATCACAAATCCGGGCTAAAATCACAAAACTGTTCGGAAAGGGGAATTCAGATGATGGTTGTACAGCTAAGAAATGGTCTTATGTTCAAAATTAGAATAGTTCATCCAAAAATGAACTAATAAACTAGGTCATTAAAATTAATTAGATTCTTTATCTCTAGCTTGCAGCCCTGGTTTAAGACTTTCAAAAAAACGCTTTAACTGATCTTATCTATGGGATATATAAAAGGATATATGTATATATGTCATATTTTGGAGAGTTCAGAAATTTTACAGAACTGTTTGAAAGCAGATAGTATTAATAACACTGTGATAGTTTTTTTTCAAAAAATAAAAAAGACTTGACCAACTTTAACGGTTTTACCCTAATTCGGGCCTTAGGAATCAAACTGAATCATCACTTTTTTGAGTTGTAACTATGGTTTCATACAAAATTTTTTTTCTAAGTTTTTTACGAAATTAAAATTATTTTGTTAATTCCAAAAATATGATATTTTATTCTCGTGAAATCTAAATAAATAGATTTAAATGTCCTCTAATTTAATACATTCACAGTTTTTCGATATCATTGTGCATTCAAAAGATATATATTAAAATCTAAAAAAAATTACAAATTTTTTAACATAATTTTTATTACCAAAGTTATTAAATTGAAATATTTTTATTAAAAATCAAGAAATTGTTAAAAAATAAAAGAAAAGACATTAAAAATTTTTTCATAATGATTTTACTTAATATTTAGAAATTTCAAATAAGTTGTTGTACAAAATTTTATCTAAAAAGGTTTTATTTTAGATTTTGGACCATAACTTTTGAAGGCGCAATGATATCGAAAATCTGTAAATGTAGTAAATTAGAGGACATTTAAATCTAATTATTGAGATTTCACAAGAATCAGATATAATTTTTTTATAATTTTGAAAAAACTTTAACTTGATGAAAAACTTTATACAACATTTTTGTATGAATCCATCACTATAACTCATAAAACTAATGATGCAGTTCGATTCCCAGGGTTCGAAATAGGGGAAAACAGTTCAAATTGGTCATGTCTTTTTTCGACTTGCACAACGAAATTGCAGCGTTTAAGAGTGCTAGCACCAAAAACATCGTGGATTTATTACAAAATCTAAAATATTATCATCCAATCCGGATGTTTCCGTCAAATTAGCAGTGTTCGATAAAAAGAATACTCTGTTAAAAAGACTATTTAGACCGACAGATGATTTTTTTTTTTTTACGAAAAATTCCCCAGTCATTTATTTTAAAATACCGACAGACGAACACAGCTTTGCCGAATCAGATCGTCATTTTACACACTAATTCGCGATTAATAATAATAAAAAAAAATAATACTTCCGAAATTTTTAAGGGGTAGGCAAAGGTTTGATTTTCCAATATCGTAATTCAACGAAATTTACATAAAAAGAAATTGGGATTAATTAGGTGACATAATGTGGCAACAGGTCCATTTCTGTTTAACCCACTTTTTTTCCAAATATCTTGAACAAAAGGATCTGGGGGGAAAACGGAAAACTGATTTGAATTTAGCGCCCAAAACTACATAAGCAAAGTTCGCTATCTTCTCTTGAAAGCTTAAGCAATCTTTAATAGTAAATCGCATTCGCAACTTTTAATAATCTTTTAAAATTGGGAGATTCTTAAGATATGTCTGGATTATTTTAACAGGTCAGTAATCATTTTAAAGCCATTAAGTGAAATTTCGAAGACTAATTTCAATTTTAAACTTCTTTAAAAACCCTTGGCAAGGTCACACACTCCTGCATCTTACCTACGCACACAACTCGGTTTATTTGCTTGCCCTCTGGCTGTGTTTCTCCTTTCCTCTCGAGCGTGTCAAAATAAATCGTCTTAGTTTTTCCAAGAGTGCGTTGACTTTAATTGAATTAAATTGATTTTGGCTTGCTCCAGCTAACCTGACAGTCATCAATTTCTTGGCCGGAATGCGTATGTGCAGGTGGAAAAGGGCAAACAGTGTGATGTTTATAAATAGAATTTTCTAATCTTGATGCCCACCCCCACACCCATCACCCTTCCTCCTTTCAATTCAGTTGCCCGTAAATTTGACATGACAATCAACTCAACTTGGACACGTATTAGATATACACACGAACACTCAAATTCAACAAGGCGCAATGTTAATGTTTTTCCAATCAATTGTGTCACAAACATGAACTATGAAAATAAATAAACACACACCAACACGCACGCACACACACAGAACAGAACAGAGAGAGGATATTGTTGCCGCTGTGCTTCAATAAACAAATACATATGCGGATACAGTTGATGGGCATTTTGTATAGAAAACAATAATATTGCCATACAACTGATCAGTTTGACACAATCGACAGCAAATTCAAATTCAATGGAAGTTCAAAGATCCAACAAAAAGGACAGTGGCGCAAATTTGAGTAAAAAGATATATTGGCATATTTATTTTGAAAAATCTAGCAAAATTTTTATTGGTTAGGGGAACAATGCGACATTAATTTTAAATCGATTGCTGCGGAAATGAGATTTAATCCCATATGTTTAATAAATCGATTTTGAACCAAAATTGTAATAGAATATTACGATTTGTGTCGATTTTTGAGACGGAAGCGATAAAGCAAAAATATTTTTTAGTGGACTTAGTTATTATCGGGGGTGACACAGAAATCTGTAGAGATTCTAAACCTTTCAAAAAATCCTAAGGCACCACAGAACTTCAAGAGGTTTTAATTTTTTATTCAAAAATCTAATTAACCTAGTTAATCTGGCTGTTACAGCCCCAAAGGGCCAAGCCGAATTTCTCTTAATCTTTTGGCTCGTGCATCTTTTAATTTTCGCTCAAGAGAATGGTCAGGGACCTACACTTTAACGCCGAATCCGAACGGCAATATTTTTGAGAAGCTTTTTACTGGCTACATACTTCACAACTTAGCCACACAAGGCCTCGATTCATATTATGGTCTAACTGCAATAATAGGGTTGCGCCTCTTGCAAATAATTTATACAAATTTTTATACATTTTTTTTTTTTTGATGTTTAATAAAAGTTGAAAGAATATTTGTTGTATTAAATGATATATTTTTATTAATTTACATTTAAGTTTCAGAATAAATTCAGATCATTTAAAAATATTTGGTATTTCATTGGAATTTAGTTGGAATTTGGCTGAAAGAATTGGACTAACATATGAATTAAGTCCTTTATCCTATCTGGGACATTGCGCAAATGCTTATTTAATATTATTAGATCACATCTTGCGGTAAAACTGCACTTTATCCTGTCCCTTTTGTGCAATTATTCAAAGAATCTCGGTCCTATGCCATGATCTTAATATGTATTTAAGTTATTTCCTCTGCTCATGGATCTGTCTTACTTGGTTAGCCTGTTTGGTAGCCTGTTTCTTCGTACTCAAGAATCAATTACAGATCAAACGATTAATAAATGTGAAAGGTAAATCTTTTGCAGAGTTGGATGATACCTATTTAATTCAAGGTTCAGTTCGCGAGCCATAATAAAAGTATTTTGCATCCTATCAACTTTTTTGAAGATGAACCCTATAGCTTTGTACCGAACTACTAACTGGTGCAGTATCTACGACTAAGTCGTTTGGCTAGATATTGTGGAATTTAATAAATTTCCAAGAAATGCAAAAAATGCAACTGCAAAGCAGAAAAACTCAGTGAAATGACATAAAGCCCGCGAACATAAAGCCCATATCAATATTAATCGAAGTGTACTCTGAAATATAAGGTGTAGTAAAAAGAAATCCATTATATTCTAAATAGATGGCTTTAGTACTCTGTATCAGGCTCAGTTTTTGTTTCACTGATTTACAACAGATGCCGTTGTAAAGATGACAGTAAGTATTAAAAATCTTCTTTGACAGTGTTGCATTTGGTTGATTCAGTAGATTCACCCTTGCAAAGAAAAAATACATTTTACATTTTTGTTCGATAAAGGCAAAATTGAAAACCAGGCGGCTGAAAATCTGATTAGTGTTTACTGTAATAGCTAACCATGCGCAATTTTGGCTTCATCGTATCCGTTCTGGTAATTTTGAGGTTAAAGATGAACCACGCTCCGGAAGGCCAATTCTCAAAAATGGTGAAAAAATATGGTGTTCGTTAAAAAACCGTTTGGAACCATTTGCATAAGGCCAGATACAACAGAAAACTCGATATTTGGGCTTCACACGATTTAACTCTGTTTCTATCTGTAAATCGCCACTGAATCGCAAGCTTCGGAAGTTCGGTTGGGAGGTTCTTATGCATCCACCATATGGTCCGGAACTAACACCAAGTGATTAATACACGAACGATTTTGGTTTTGAAAAATCGCTTCAAGGGAAGTCTGCGAAAATCGGTTGCCACAGTTTATTGGTCATGAGGGGTTCTATGAGAAAAGCTTATCGAAATTACCTTCAAAATGGCAGAAAGTTATCGATCAAAATGGCTCATATCGGATCATTCCCTTAAATTTCATCCAAAAATAATGGACTACTTTTTAATACACCTTATATTACGCAGTCCGCACAGAATTCGGCCCATAATGCCCAGATTTGTTCGGACTGAAAGACCATATGGATATTTTAAGTCAGTGTCAGTGCACAGCTAAAATGATTTCTGAAGAAAAACAACTACAAAATTATTTTGCGAACTTAAAACAACAGAAATGATCGTTCAAATTCGAAGCCAGACGTCGAAAAGTGGTCAAATCGACGAAGAATACAAGTACCGTCTGGCAACTGGTGGCATTATGGTGGCACAGTGCCATATAAGCTGTTCGCACCAAATTAAACCATTACTGGCCGGCTCTACCTACAATTTTTGATGCTTCAATTTATACGGCTAAGGTTTTGTTATACTGACTATTGTTCTACATATTTTGTTGTCAAAAAAATGTAAATCACAATACGGACGTTACGGCCATGGGGTTTATGTCCGGACATAAAGCCCCGTGAAGTTTTGAGTTATATTTCTAATTTATGATCGAAATATCTTACATGGGCTTTATGTCCGTCGGCCTTATGTCACGCCACCGACAAACTCTCGAGCTCTCATTTTCCAATGGACCTCTGATAAATTTAAAGAAAACCCGCCAACACAGAAATAAAAATTCGTGATATTCAGACAAAAATCAAATCTAAGCGATGTCAACGATCGATCCCTGATTTTCTCAAAACCAAGTACGAAAGGATTCACCAATAGGATTTGAGTTTTAAGTTGGATCAGAACTTGATTAGAGCTTGTTTCGGATTGAAACAAGAATTCTGGGATTGTTCCAAGTCTTTAGTACTTAAAGCTTCATTCCGAAGGTGGCTCATTCTGAAGGTAGCTCCCCATTTTTTTTCTGTGTCATCTATCAGGTTTTATCAACGCCTCCGGATAGGCCCAGATCAGGGCCGGCCAAATGGAGAGGACAGAAAAATGTGATTGTGTTGGTGACCGCTACTGTCGACATCCGACACACTTGCAAAATCAATTTTTTCTCGACTCACCGATTCACATAGCCATGACTTCGGCACGCGTTGTTATTTTAGAGCTCCTTTTAAGAGCTTTCCAAAATTTAAAAACATTTATCGATAAATGTACTCTAAGACAATCTATTCAATCCATATATCTGTCCAGATCAAGTTTATTTTCAACTTGTGGCACTTCTCTCTGTCTCGAGCGCAATTTGATAAAATCTAATAGCTCCCACAAATTTGTTAATAAATTGTTCAGACTTTCCATTTATATAGTACTCGGTATAATTTATCAATCTAACTAAGTTTGATCAACGTCGGGAAATAATATCAAATAGCTACTACATATAAATATATTTATAATTATATATTTCAACAGGTATAGAGTATATTTCTGTCTGGTTTGATCGTCTTAAATTTAAAAAAAATATATTCGGCCTTTTTCTCAATCTCTTGGCTTGTGTGGTTCTTATTTTTACACAAGACAAATGGACCGACAATTCTGACGCCCAATACGAAAGGCAAAGTTTGAAAACTTTTTGCTAACTTCACAGCTGGTGACAAAAGCTGGTGAAGGTGACCGCTTGTGTAAGAGTTGTAAAGCAAAACTTTTTATTAAATGTTCCGTAGGCGGGGCACTTGAACTACCCGTAATACCACAACCCACAACTTACTTAATTGATTGAATTTCCAACTAGTTTTATTTAAGATTTCAATTAAAATTTTGAACTTTATTTTATTTTGGAAAATAAATCATTTTTGAAATGCTAAATTCTTCAATTTGCAACCACTGTTCTATAGGCACTCAACAATTTTCGATGACATTGTTCTCTTGTTTTCGGCCTGCAAAAAGGTGCAACAACTATTCATGTATGGCATCAATGCCCCGACACTGTTGTGCGTTTTGCCATTTGCCATTTTCCATAGTTGCACAGTTTATGGAATTCAAAGCGTTCTCGCAAGAGCGAAACAATCAACTTAAATAACTCACATTGTCCGGCCAGCAGGTTCCACAACCCCTGAAGTGTTCGGAATAGTTGTGTGAACAATTTTCGCTATTTTCAAATTTGTTGTTAATGAAAACTTTACCGATTCTTGCCTGCCAGACGACGCAACACAATTTAAAGTTTTTCACATGCCCATAAATCAAGGCACCGGGGAAAATATTTTGCCGCTGCTTTCGGTGCGTGCAAAGTTGTTTAGTGAAAAACTCGAACTGGACGCAGTAAGAAAAAAAATTAACAGACCTGACGAAAAAAGAAACAAAAAAATGCGAGAGAGTGCACAAAAGGGGGGAGGAGAAATTAATAAAAGTCGTAATAATACTCGCAATTTCCTTTTGCCTGCCGTCCACTTTTTTTTTTGCTGCCTGCCTAGAAATTCCTTAACTTCAGATGCTGCTCACTTGTTTTCACCCCCCTCCCCTCCCCTTAAATAGTTTTACTTCGCATATTTTGCCCATGATGGCTATATTATATTTTTATTTGATTTTTTTTTATTATTGTTTGTTGGGGCATAATGGGTAAACATTGTTATGATGGCAGCGACACAAGGTTAGGTCACTCTGGACCTTTCCCTTTTTTATGCCTGTTTCGTGCGGAAGTGGCCTGGTTGGTGACTTATCGTCGCCATTTTCGTCAAAATAATTTCAGCATTTATTATTTTGCTTTAGGTGTAAATATTTCAAGCTCACAACTCCGTCAAAAAGGGAAAAAAACGGGGTCGAGGTTTATAGCTTAATTATGCCTATGCATGAAATGCGGCCGGCCCATTGTTGTATGAAACCCCTTTGAGCCATTTTGGTTGGTCCTTCATTACGTTTATGATGTAAGACGCTTTTGTCGATTTTCCACGCAGCACAATACATAATTTTTTATGATTTATAAAAACGAAAATGAACCAAAGTTCACAGTGTGTGTGTGTGTGTATTTTTTTTAATTATTTCCTACATGTGCGCGCGGTTTTTATTAATGGCCAACGTCAAGTTCTTTGTTCAGTTTCGGAGGTCAACTTAGTAAATATATGTATTCAAAAATTGCATAAGGATTTATGGCATTTGACATGTTTTGCTCTTAATGTTTATGGCACGTGCCTAGGGGGGGCCAAAACAAGGTTGAGTGAACTTATTCAGCGCGAAAGGTTGAGGATACAAATATACATTTACATAAGTAAACTTTGAAAGTAAACGAATTTAATTCGATTATAATTGTGTGGAGAAAATGTCTAATTGCTTAATAAACATAATTTAAATTGGACTGTCCTAATATTGGAGTTTGCTGAACCTTAAAAGCTCGAATGCCGAGCGTGAGAACTTATTATGGAAGTAAGTCTGTGGAAAAGGCATGGAAAGAATAGCTTGGATTTGTATCATTGCTAGTCCCGCAGTACCGATTCGTTTCTCATTATTTGAGTCCGTCAAATCAGAACAGAAATACCAATATTTAAAAAAAAAAAAAATTGTGAGTGTGTTTAACACTCAAGAGGCTTGGATGTGAAACATACTGTTGGAAAACAATGTTGAAAACAGTGTTGAAAAATAGTGTTGAAACACAGTATTGAAAATAACACATTTAAACAAAAAGAGGTTGGAAAACAATGTTGAATAACAGTGTTGGAAAACAATGTAAAAAAAACAGTGTTGAAAAATAATGTTAAAAATTGGGTTAGAAAGCAGTGTTGGGAAATAGTGTTAGAAATCAATGTTAAAAACAGTGTTAAAAACAATGTTAAAGCCAGTGTTGGAAAACAATGTTAAAAAAACAGTGTTGAAAGCAATTTTA
Organism: Lordiphosa mommai; assembly: GCA_018904225.1. Lineage (NCBI taxonomy): Eukaryota > Metazoa > Arthropoda > Insecta > Diptera > Drosophilidae > Lordiphosa > Lordiphosa mommai. The sequence continues at coordinate 393,135 of JAEIFT010000214.1, forward strand.
TAAACTGGGTCGGAAAATAGTGTTGAAAACAGGGTCGGGAAATAGTGTTGAATCCAAGGCATAATACCGTAACCGTAACTGGAACCGTTAACCGAAATAAATCGTTTCAAGCCACGTACCGGTATCGGAACCGATATTAAACTTATTATAATATGAACCCAAAAAACCGGAACCATACCGAAACGCTTATACCGGTACCGTTTCGATTACTTATAATTTATCTAACTGATTTATAATTTTGTTAAACATATATTTCAGCTGGTAAGAAATCAATATATATATTAAAGAAAGAAAAAAGTTAATATACATTTTAGAGATAGAATTTCCAAATTACTTCCTCAAATTTAAAAATATTACTTTTAGTTTTAAGAATGCTTTGTTTTACCCCTTTGACTACTTTTCGACGATAAATTCTGGTTTAAAAAATATATCCAAATCGCGTAAGATCTTAAACTTAACTCTGTTTTTAACAGGACTTCAGCAGATTTTAGGGTGGAATTAAAAATTAAGATATATTTCAGCTATTATGTTTCTACGATGAAATCATAAACAAGGTACAAGATAAGAATGGGATATTACCCCCATAAAAACTATTTTCTAATCTAATTAATTTTTTGTTTATCTTAATTTTTTTAATATTTAAAAAATTTAGCATGTCCGGTACTGTACCGGTATACCGAAATAAAAATTCGGAACCGAAAACCGCAAATTGTTAAAAACCGAAATAGAACCTTTAACCGAAATACTCCTTTCGGTACATACCGGAACCGGTACCGGAACGGAAATTCGTTTTGGGATTAATCCCTGGTTGAAACAGAGTGTTGAAAAACTATGTTAAAAAACAGTTTTGGAAAACCATGTTAAAAAACAGATAACCATGTTAATAAGCAGTGTTGGAAAGCAATGTTTAAAAACAGTGTTGTAAAATAATGATAAAATCAGTGTTGGAAAACAATGTCAAAAACTGGAAACAGTGTTGGAAAACCATGTTGAAGTCAGTGTTGGAAACAATGTTGGGAATCAATGTTGAAAGACAGTGTTGTAAAACAATGTTAAAAAAAGATTGCTGGAAAACAATGTTGAAATCAGTTTAGGAAAATAGTGTTGAAAAACTCATCAAAAGCCAACGGTAGTTCAATTGAAATTTCACGGTTGGCTAGGCGATTGCTTGGAGTTATGCGTTACGCGTTACGTTATGCGTTACCAAAAAATCTTCCGTACCGAAATTAAAGATGTTTCATATCAAAACAAAAAGTTTTTCTCTTTAGAACCAATATTTCAGACTGATCGTTCCTTTAGTAGCGTAAAATTCAAAAAACGAAAGCGTTGTGGGCAGGATCTGAAGAAAGTCCTTTATAAAAATTAAGCAGACTAAAATAAAGAAATTCGGGACTTATGAAACATAAACTTATGTGTGATAAGCTATTAATTCTAGAAAAGCTAAAAGAGTCTCAAGATTTGAATGAGGTATTTGGGATAAGTCCATTGCCTGGTCCAAAGAAATGGTTCTGAAAGCAAACTGAATATCGGAACAAATACGTAAAATATAGAATATAGTTTTAAAGGTACGTTAAGCGATTAAAGTTTTTCAAAATCTTATTAGAGCGCATTTAAATTCATTTCATTTAATTGCCTTCTTAGGTTATTTTTCCAAGATTAATTGCTTTTGCATCAGACATACTGTTAAGCCCTTACTCATGCCGACATTTATTGAATTTTGCCATATTTTTGAGTTAGGTTTAATCGCTTCTAGTTGTGTGGCTACGCACAATTTCCTTGGGGCCAATGTCCCACAATTTGCCCAAGGCTGCTTTTCGTGCTTAAATTATCGGCTTAATATTCAATATCTTTCACATGGATGCCTGTGCCACTTAAGTAGTCACGTAGAATCTATAAATTTGCCCACACGATAAATGTCAATTTCCAGACTTTGGGCGATAAATTTTAAATCATATGATCAGCACTTTTTTTGAGGTTACACCCACTCAGAAATGGGGGGCGTTGTGTTCTCGGCTAAATTATACACGAATAGTAATTTATGAATACCGTTGCTGATTTGAATTTAATTAAGGCCAAGTTAAACGCTATGCAAATTTCTTTGGTTCTTTTCTTTTTTTTTTGTGGGTCTGACAAATTGTTGATGAATGTGTTAAATGTTTTTCTCTTTTCTTACCCTAATTGCATTTCGTGTCGTTGTTGTTAATGAGAGTCCCCAGTTTAGTCAGTAGGGGGTGTGGGGGGTTAAAAAAACGCGTAGGAATGTCAACTTTACTAAATCATGCCAAAGTGACGTGTCCAAGCTGGATAGCTGGAGGAGGAGGGTGGGTGGTACACCACATCACATATGTCTTTAGCATACCCAAGTGACATTTTCTGCTCCATTATTTTCATCATGTCTGACAGATGACGTTTCAACATGCAACTAGAAGCGGGGGCACACACACACACTCACACACCCCAGTATGCTCCCTTTACACGTATGTGTAACAGTAACTCTAACTGTTTTCGCAATGCGGCTGGCAAAGTGCTGCTAACTTGCGGCTTGCAGCTCTTCTCCACGCCAATATATTATGCCATTGCCATTGTCTTGGGTTGCGTTGGGTTACCCCTGTTGCATGTATATGTGGTGTGTACACGCCCACACACACACACACACGCACACAAACGCACATTGGGGATCTGAGTGCCAGCCATATACTTATTTCCTTCAACTTCCTTCTAACATCTCTTTAGTGTTGTCCACCCAAAAGCTCCCGGTGTGTGTGTCAGCGTTTTGCATTGCAAATATTTATACCATACTTGGACGAAGAGTTTTATGACTCTGACCCATGAAGTTTGCATTTGTGGCTAGGTTTTTGAGCCAGAAAGTTAATCTTTTGAGGTTGACAGTGATAATTCGAGAGAAGAACCACCTTATCTTCATTGAATTCAAATACATATTTAATTAAGGCAATCATATCCTTTGGTTAAAAGCGGGAACCCAAACCGAAGTATAAAAAACTAAATTGGGCTCGTCTTGTACAATAGGTTAAATATCGATCCCATGGAAAATACTGGTTTCCTACACCTACAGAGAAAAGTTACACACAAATTGTGAAAATTAAATTTTCCAAATATCTATAGGAAACAGTTTAGGGTACGTATGACTTTAAAATTTATATCCGATACTACGTTTATGCACACATACAAAAATCATGATTTTATGTATGCAATGTTTATAATTATAAATAATTAAGAAAAATATTTTTTTTTTTGGTACCCTTATTATTTTTGTATACCTTTGACTGGTTCGACAATCTAAGTGAATGCACAATGTGGATTATATAAGATGCTGCCATAACTGATTTTAAATTAAATAAATAATAAAGATTGCATACTTTGAGGAGCAGAACAGCATGGTTTTTTATAAGCATAAACATTGTAAGAGTAACCTTAGTGACCATAATAATAAAAGTATGACTTTTAATCAAAAACATCAACGGTGGACGTGAAATTTAAGTTTGGGAGCAGTCCAAAAACAGCAACAGAAAAAAACAACACATATTTTTACTGTCCTTTGTCTGTCCAAGTCTCGGTCGCACACACTGCGTGTTTTTTTTCGCTTTTGAGATCTTGCGACAAGAATTGCCTGCACTTTGTTTTTGTTATTCTACCCGAAGCAACGCGATTGGCAAAAAATAACTGTCGGAGGGGGCGCAATTGGGAGCAAGGACTTGCCCACCGCTTAAATACAGCAAACCTTATTTTAGTAAACTCAAAAAAAAATTCGATCCTTTATTTAGGTATGAGCGTGATGGAATTCAAATAAATGTGAACCTTAATTTTTATACACTTGAAAAGTGTATATTAATTTTGCCCAGAAGTTTGTAACGCATAGAAAAATTAATTTCCTACCCCATAAACTATATATATTCTTGATCAGGACGACAAGCCGAGTTCATTTCCGCCTGTCCGTCCGTCCGTCCGTCTGTCCGTCTGTCTGTCCGTCTGTCTGTTTCTACGCGAACTAGTCTCTCAGTTTTAAAGCTATAAAATTTTGCACAGAGTCTTCTTTTTACTGCACGCAGCTAATATGTCGGAACCGGCCGGATCGGATGACTATATCATATAGCTGCCATAGGAACGATCGGTCCAAAAACTAGTTCTAGTGAGAAAAACTTTTTTGTTTTCCATCGTAGCGCCACCAATCGTGGTATGTATTAGGTTTATATGCGTCCAAATAATTCTGAAAAAATTTATCAAAATCGGATGACTATAGCATACAGCTGCCATATAAACGGTCGGTCTAAAAACAAGTTCTTATGAGAAAAACTTTTATGATTTCCACCGTAGCATCACCAATCGTGGTACATATTAGTTTTATATGCGTCCACACAATTCTGGAAAAATTTATCAAAATCGGATGACTATAGCATATAGCTGCCATATAAACGGTCGGTCCAAAAACTAGTTCTAGTGAAAAAAACTTTTTTGTTTTCCATCGTAGCGTCACAAATCGTGGTATATATTAGTTTTATATGCTTACACCCAATTCCTTTTATTTTTTATCTAAGCATATTTATAAAAGTGAAAGTATGTTTGTCATTTCAAGGATTCTAAACCACTGAACCAATCTTTATGAAATTTTCACTGTATGTTCATGTCGATCAGAAAGGAGTAAGAGGCTATAAATATTCCAAGCCTGTAAACCAACTCCGAACCCGCTAAACCGGGTCAATTACGGTTTTGAGCCAAATCTTTATAGTTATTGAAGCTATGATCCTGAAATTTCGGGGTGTAGGGGTGAATACGCTGAACCGGTACGAAAGTGGTTTAGAGGCATATCTCAGAAGTGATCAAAGCAATGAACTTAATACTAATTAACTGACTTATATGGAGACTTATATTTTTCTGATTCAAGACTAGTTTAGAACCCGCTGAACCGGTTCAAAAAAGGTTCAGAGCCATTTCACTAGGGAATCAAACCGGTTCTGAACAGGTCCAAACCAAACCGTACCGAACCGTGAACCGAACCAACGACTGTTAGAAAATGCTGAACCGAATCGATAACCGAAAAAGAAAACGGTTCGGTTTCATTTTGACGTTAGGTGCCTGGTATTTGGTATTTGGAAAATCAATTACACGAAAAGACTTGCATCGCTTTAGCTCTTCTCTTTCCTTAAAATTTGAGACTTTCGAAGGAATCTATGCATCCACGCATCTATCATAAGAACAGCAATCTGTCGGGTTCCAGAGTTTCCACAATAAACTATAAATATGTCTGTCATAATTTTGCATTCTTTCCTTGGAAGTTTCCTACCGCTTAGCATGAATTTTCAGCAGCGTGTGTGAAACATTATTCTGAATATTATTCAGTTATCAGTGTTTCTCCACCTTAATCTTACTTAAGCAAGGGATTTATTTTATACTGCACTATTTAGCTTTTATAAAGATATACTTTTAACCAACTGGTGGTGGTTTAGAATGCAATAGACACTCGGCGTTCTCGATGTGCTTACTATATCTAATATTTTCATACTCTCAAAATTAGTACTTAAATTTATGGATGGAGTCTGCATATCCGACTTAATACAGTGTTGCACATAAATAATAATAAGTTGAAGTTCTTTAAATGATATTTTTCAAATTAAAGTCGTTAATAATAAAGAAAAGTCAACATTTTCTTATTAAAGGAAATGATGTTCGAAAGCTGAGAGTGATCCACTGAACCGAACCGAAACCGTGGTACAGCCTTCTCCAAAATCCATGTTATGAACCGAACCGGTGGTTTATAACCTCCATGCACCATTGAACCGAACCTGTCTCAATTCTCGAAAAAAAAAATAATGAAGACTGATGTTTCACTGGTTCCGAACCCGCTGAACCAGTTCAATAGTGGTTCAGAACCATATCTCAACCTAATCAAAAATTGTTAGGAACGTACAGTTTATGTGTAGATTTGTAACCGATTTCTTAGTGGTTCAGAGGAAAATCTGAGAAAATATTTAAACTATGAACTTAAAATTATATGGAGACATATACTAAAAGATAATGGCGTAAAATAATATGAGATTGCATTTTGTGTAATTGCAATCGATAAAAGGTTCTTGGAGAAAAAAAAAAGACCTTAACGTAATTTGAACTCAGGTCTTGTTGACTTTCAGTCGCACACCTTAACCTCTACACCATTGTCATCAAGGTGGGAGTGCCAGCTTAGTGTGCTTTATAAAATAGTGGCGCTTTATCAACAAAATATTAAAATGCTGGCACCCAATGGGTAGCACTGTTTGAAGGGTTTACCAACACTAAAATTTTATTTTAACCAGGCAACCACATGACCCAGCTCTGGGCTGGTGATGTCAGCTTACTTTTCGGTAGTACATTTTGTTGTTGGAGATTTCATTTTTTAAAAGGTTATCTTTTAAGCAAGTTGTCGTGAATACCCTATGTATGTGAAATGATAAGAACTTATACGCTAACTAGATTAGGTGAAAGAGCTTTGAGCAGCCGGTTTCAAATCGGTAAACTTTATTCATCTGATCTAGTAACCGGGCATATCTGTGCCATATGCAGTCAAACACTATTAGTTCGAAGTGCAATCGTTTATCCCTAGAGATTTTCAGGACACCCCCGATCGAGTCCCAGATTATATACATTTTTTATTCTGTGTACGTAAGACTCCAATTATATACAAATTTGATATTAGTTAATTATGAATCCATCTCAACTTCATTTTCTTTTATTTTCTTTTGTACAGGTATAAAGGACGCTGCACCAGCTAAAAAATCTGCAGCAGAACTCGCTTCCTTGAAGAATAATGTGAGTAATTCCTTTTTTTGACTTTACCCGTAAGTTTTATACAATTTGCATGTCATCGACAAATAATAATTATAATAATAGACGACAAAATTTTATAATACCTTCCGTCTAGAATATTTTGCATGCAAATTTGACACTTTTTGCCTCATTATTTTGACGCCATAATAATTTTGTGCCACAGCAAGCAACAGACTTTTACACATATACATATATCATTTTGCATATGGCAAATATATGAGTGTGAGTTAATAAGGAAATATCCTTTTACACATGTGACCCTAATAATTTTCCACCGAGTTCTTAGAGTCTGAGTGAGGACGACGCGTTTGCATTACTAATAATAATGCCATTGTGTGCATGCGTAGCCTCTATGTGTGTGTGTGTGTGTGGGTGTATAGGGAGGGGGTATTTTGTGCTGTGTTGTGATTTATTGCATTCGTGTGCCAGATTTTACAAATGTAATGCGCCACACTATAGTCTCAACCTCTCCTTTCCTCTCATGCATATGCAAAGTTTCGAATATTTTGCTTTTGCCAACCATATGAATGTGTCATTGTATGAGTGTGCGAGTGTGGGAGGTGAGTGTGCTTGTTCCGGGGTCTCACATAAATATTCCATACGGAGTCATATTTCTTTCTTGCGTTTTGTATGCGTTACACTCTCAAAAGTGGCGTGGACATACGTGTCGGAATTATTCGACTTCCGTTCCTTTTTTTTTTCTCCCAACCAGTAGTTCTTTTTCACAAACGAATGCCTTTCGAGTTTCACCCATTTCAAGCATAAGATGAATATGAAATTTTTATTAGCTGTAAAATGCAAAAATGCATCCACACACGCACACACACACACCTGAGAGATTGAGAATGTGGCAGTATGTTTTACATTGCATTTCATGCTTTTTTGTTCTTTTCAACTTTCCTGGGTAAAACGGAACTGATCAATTATGCGTTTTATTCATGACAAAGATATGAGAATTTGTACAAAGAAAGGAATTTATTTCAATTATGATGGAATGGCACGGACAAACCAAATGGAGGTGGTATCTGAGGGTCAGTTGGTTGACTTAAAGTTTATGTTAAATTTTATAAGGTATTTTTCAACCTAAGTCAAAATCTCCCTCACTTTCATGTAAGCCCTTCATTATTCCCATTTTTACCAGTGTCAACACAGCATAACTTTTATCACACAACATTTTCATATTGAAAAATATGAAATTCAAACAAGTTTGAAATTAATTATGATGTCAAGTCTTGTCAGGCAATTGAAATGCACTCTAACAGAAAATTTCTAACTAAACTGTATCACCCTACACACACACACTCACACACACACAGTCACAATGAAAATTGCATATGAAAATAATGGGGGAAAAAATTCCATCTCAAGCAAAATGCAAAACTATGCATAATTGTTGTAAAATGTCTGAAACTCGTAAATCTGATAAATTATAACCAAAAAGTTTGTTCGTTTACGTATGTGCATCAGCAAAAATTTTAAGCAATTTTCGCCGGCTTTGGCCCCGGCGTTGTGTGGAAACTGAAGCATATTCAATTTATGACTGTGGACGGGCAAATTCCCCCAGCATTTAAATCACTTATGCACTTAATCAGTGCACTTAAAATGCAAGACAAGTAGCCCAGAAAATGACAGCTGAACGAGAACATTTTCGAAATGGTATCCGTACATATGAATGTAACACGAAAGTTTTACACTGTTGAACGAAAATGAAAGGATTGTGGTTTGGTTTAGAATTCAAAGGAGATAAAGGTGTTCTATCTGAAAAACCGGGATATGTTCTTTAGGAAAAGCCGTGGTGTAATCCTTAAGCAATGGCTTGAAAAAATCCACCTGGGCTACTTTCATTGAGCAGGGTTCAGATTTTGTTTAGCTAGAGAGTTTTTTTCAAACTAAGATCTGAGTGGAGCTGTCATACTTTTGCTCTGCTTCTGTGTACGTTTAGATAACGACATGGATTCGAAATTGCAACCTTTCATATATCGTTTCTTCTTCCTCACTGACTGATTGATGCAATGATTGAGAATCTACGCAGAGCCTCAACGTTTCTCAGAAGATTCCATATGTGCTGAAAGTAGAAACTAAGGTGGTGTTTTGGAAAATTCCACCCCCAAGGGATGAAAAACTTTTCCATCCTGTCGACTTTAAAACAGGGACCGTAATGATAATAATTTATATCGTATAAATCCTTTGATAATAATTATTTCTTGAGTTTTTCAAATTGGTTTAGAAATAACTATTAATTTTTAACATTAATTAAAAACTCAAGATATAACCATTATTTCTTAGGTATAAAAATTAAAATGTAAAAAAAATTTGTTTATTGATTTTAAAATAAAGCTCAAATAATTTAATTTCACAATTGATTAATAACTCTTATTTGAGATTTTTATGCTCAAAAAAATAATAGTTATTTCTTAAGTTTTTTAATAAGGTTAAAGGGTAATCGTTATTTTTGAGAGTTATCAAAATTAGTCGAAGATTTGTTAATCATGGTGCAAATGGACAGATAAGCCATCTGGGATTTGATTGATGTATTTAAAAAAAAAAAAAAACTCACTCTCATAGAGTAATAATGAGTGAATGATTTTTTTGATGAAAAAATAAAAAATAATAGTTATTTACGGCCCCTGCTTAAAAATCGTTTTAAGGTCCGCCCAGAAGGAAATTAAACGACATTTTTTTTAAAGGAATTCCTGTTTTTAATCCGATTGACTTTAAACCCGGGCAGCAAATCGGTTTTTAACCGAACCGATTCGAATTTAGAACTCTGACTTTTGATTTACTGACTTTTGATTTCCGAAAATTTTTGTGATATTTTTTACAAGTTAATTGCTTTTTTATTAAAATTTTGTAAAACCTGGGACGATCCAAGGTTCGAACCAAAACCTCAAATTTCCAAACCTTAACCATTGGTAAATTTGCAAATTGGTTTTGCAGCCCAGCAATAAACTCGATTTGTAGGGATATTATCCAAATAAATTTGATGGACAAGTGATTTTCCGATGATGGAAAATATTTGCCTGGGCTTGGAGTAGATCTAAATTTATTTTAAATCGGATCTGTATAAAATTTTGTTGGTCAAATAATTGTATAATTTTGGATTCGCTCCAAAGTGTGGAAATGTGTTTAATGTCAATAATGAGCCGATGTTCATGAACTTAGATCGCCTTAGTCCAAAGTGTGGCAAAAGTGTGAGTTTATTATGCGATACAATGAGAATGAGCCGACTGTTCGTAATTAAACTTAGATTAAGCTCTTCAGGGGAAATTAATAGAATAACTATTTTCAATTCGATAATCAAATCGATTTTGAAATTTTGCGGTAGCAAAGCTAACTTCGACTGTGCCGAAGTTTTAATACACTTGAAAGTCTTTACTCCAACAGATTTAAACGGTAAAATATATATTGGATATAGATATCAGATTTTAAAAATTTTTTAAATCATTGATAATAAAAATTTGATACCATTAAAAAAAAACTTTTGTTAGCAAAACACTTTTTCCGACCGATCGGTCCTATGGCAGCTATATGCTGTAGTCATCTGATTTTTGATCAATTTATTCAAAATTATGTGAAAGCATATAAAACTAATACACAGAAAAAAAAACTGTGCCATTCGGGCTCAACTCAACACCAAACGGGCTCTATAATGGGTTGATCCCGGAATGGCTTAAACTGAGCCTTAGTCGGGATAGTCGCCCGATAAAAGTTCAAAAAATTTAGAACGCCCGAGAGAGACTTTTTTTTTCTTATTAATTTGCATATATATTATTAATTGTATATTTGGATTCACTTAAGACTTCTTTAATTTAAAGAAACATATATAAATAAATTAATAAGAACTTACTTTAAACTTGCCTTGTTTGGGAAGCGAACTCGGGACCTTGGGACTGAAGAACGTCTGCGTCTCAGCGCACTCGACCGCGCCGCGCTTGCCAGACTAGGCACCCAATGACATACAAGAGCGTTTGCTCCAGACGACAAAAGTGAGAAGCCAAGAGAGCGAATTTGCTGTTGCTCTCAGCTTGTTCGCTCTCTCACTCGACATTTCAGCCCGAATCGGATTAAAAACAATCCCAAACGGGATCAATTACGGATAATCAATCCTAAAAGGGCTTAAAATTTCAATCCTTCCGTCGGGATTAAATCAAGCTTTTTCGGCTTAAAAATATCCCGGCATTTTTTTTTTCTGTGTGCAAGTATAAGAAATATATGTTCCATACATCCAAACCTCTATCTCTTACCATCTCTGAGATCTCAGCGTTCATACGGACAGACGGACATGTCCATATCGAATCGGCTTTTGATGCTGATCAAGAATATATATATTTTATAGGGTCGGAGATGCAACCTTCTGGCTGTTACATACATTTGCACAAACCCAATATACTCATTGTACCTTCGGTACAGAGTATAAAAATCGGAGAGATTAAAATTGCCGTCAACCTCTACGTGGTGCTCTCTGGATCTTGAAAAATGTAATAAGTTATTCACCAGCTATTTACGGATGTAAGAAACAGTTATAAGCCGTAAACATCTCAAAATTGATAAAAAATGTTAAATTTTTAGGTCATATTGGATCCGCCATATCATATTATGGAATTTAAATTTTGAAATGTTGACATCATATTCGTAATAAACGACCCCAAAAACCCCCGAGTACAAATTTTTAGCCTTCTATGTTGCGTTTCTGATTTATGACCGCTCAGCCCCACTATCCGGACCACTGTGCCCTGGGGCGAATTTTCCAACATCGAAAAAGCCACATGCCTTTTTAATTCGCACAGTTAGCTTTCAAACCGAGTTAAGAGTCAATCGGATGAAGAATAGTTTTTTTCATACACAATTTTCCGGCCAGTTACCATCCCTTGGGGTAGATTTTCCAATATCGGAAACTCAGTTAAATAATTATATTGTAAACTATGCTTACAAAACCAAGTTGGAAGTTAATAATGATTAATAGGGTGAATTTTCTAAAATCGGAGAAACACATGTCTAATTATTTCGCATACTTTGCATACAAACCGAGTTTGAAATCGATCGATTAAATAACAGTATTTTTCATACAGAATTTTCATTCTTGGTGAATTTTCCAAAATCAGAAAATCACTTGTCAGTTCAAGTAAAAACCTAAATTGTTTTAAAAATGTATAATTGGAAATTTTAAACATTTATTATTTCTGCATGATTTAGGTAATTATTTAAATTCCTTGAACTTAACAGCAAAACTTTTGAGACCAACAAGGAATTTGCAACTGTCTTTATAGCTTAGACTGTCAGGTATATAAGCAGCAATCGCCTTAACGTTAATGAATGATAACCAAATGATTATTAAGATATCATAACAAAACGAGAAAATTAATATATATTGTTCAGCTAATTTTCCTTACTGAGCCTGAAATAAATTGTATTTAAAAAATATAACAACATATCCTAAACCTACTTCTTTAACTTTTCTCTTAATATTTGACACTTAATTCTGCTGAACAGTGTAAGATTGATTATCGGATTAATATATGTGTGGTTTCAGTAATTTGATTTGATAATTTCATTCCGAAATGATTGCAGTTGACACTTTTGATTCCTTGGCAATAAGTAGGTATGTTAGTTTATTTACATATTTACATACTTGTGACGTCTGCAGAAAGGCATTTACAGCTGATTCCTTGGCCCAAAAATCACGCAACGTTGCTTTCTCCGGCGGTTCGCGGTCACGGGCCGGGTAGGTGGTCATCTCCGTTGTGGTCGATTCGGCGTACATTACTCTCCGTATTTTTGCTACTTAGCCTACTTTCGCTGTGATATTTTTGGCACAAATTGTATTATGTGCCGCCTTGACTCTGATGAAATAAATGAATTTAGAGCACGTGACAATTTACGCTTTGATTTATGCGCCAAGGTTTCTCGCCAGGTAATTTGAATAATTTTTTCTCCTTTGGTATTTGAGAAAAGCATTTATCACAGGTTGATATAATTAATGTCACTTGCACAACACAACACACTCACTCGCCCCCAAAAATAAATCATCAGATCAAGGAAATACTCTTACAAATATTTTCGGAAATTCTTTTTCAAAAGTTACGCGTGACCATGTAACCGTATGAATCGCAGACGTTTCTGGAACTGTTTAAGCCTAAAAACTTTTGAGCGCCTTTAACCGCAGCACAAAGCACAATATGACGCAAAAATATTGCAGCGCATACATAAACATAAACAAAATGGTAAAACGGTTGGGGGGGTTTTACAGGGAGGCCCTCCAGTATGTGTGACATGGTCTCTAATGGCATTTTCGAATAGCTTAGCGCAAAAACTTCATACAAAAGACTTCATACAAACATCCACCACAGCCATCAACAACCACAACAACAACCACGACTACGACAACGACAACAATGGCGACGTTTCAATTGCATTTCCGTTTGTACCAGTTTTCATTTCAAAACTCATAAGTTTTAGACGACGTCGACGACGACGCCGTCAACGACTACGACGTGACCAGCCTGGGCTACGCTAGCTTAGACGTTAGCCTGGACTCACGCTGTACTGCGGTTGACAGCGCGGCACAACTGTTTGCAAATTCTCAAAACTTTTCAATATGTTGGCAACGTGTGCGATTCACAGTGGGAGATAACGCGAAAGTTGATACATGAAATTACTTACGAGTGGAAGTTGAAGAGAGGGGAAATCTATGGGAAAACTGTCACATTAATAACATTTAAGGGACAAGTTTTGGCAAACTTTTACTGTATGTTATGGAAAAAAATGCTAGGAGCAAATCTATAATAAATTGTTAATATGCCAGTGATTTTTATTCAACTGAATGCAGAATTGAGAGGACTGAAATCCAGATGATCTGGAAACACTGGAGCATTTCAGCTTGCTTTTGTGGAAACACAAATCTGGCATCAGTAAGCATCGATTCGGTGTAGGTAAAGACAAATATCATTATCTTATGAATATAAAATTAATGGAATTTTGATATAAGGTTTGCAAATGATTTTGAATCCGATTAAAAAATAGACAGAAAACAATTTTTTGTAACAAATTTTCGCCAATTTTTCGATTTTATAAAATGTGAAAGTCACTATATATATTCTTGATCTGGAAGAAGAGCGGAGTTAAATTCCGTTTGTCCGTCCGTCCGTCTGTCTGTCTGTCTGTCTGTCTGTCTGTTTCTACGCGAACTAGTCCCTCAGTTTTAAAGCTATCGAGCTGAAATTTTGCACAGAGTCTTCTTTTTGCCGCACGCAAATAAAATGTCTGAACCGGCCGGATCGGATGACTATATCATATATAGGAACGATCGGTCAAAAAAATAGCTTTAGTTAGAAAAACTTTTTTGTTTTCCATCAAGGGCGTAGCCAGCTTTCTATCAAGGGGTGGGGGCCGTCGTAATATTACATTCTTTTACTTATGTAACTTAATTAGTGTTTAGCGCTTGGTGATTCCTTTCCAATCAGTGAAAATAGTTTTGGTCACCATGGCTTAGCAAAGAAATAATGGTAGCTTAAAGTGTCGTTCCTTTTGTTTCACTAAAGGAAAGTCGCTCTCGAAATCAACATACATGTTCATTATTTTCAGCTATTTTCTCAGAAACACAAAATTGTAAATGAAAAAAGAATAGAAGAGGGAGATTATTCTAACTATTCTATCGTTTGATAACATTTATCTACTTGCCTTACTCATGGTACATAAGTTACCTTTTAAAACAAGTTTTTAAATACATTTTTTCATTTTGTCACAATAATTTATATGAATAGAATCGTTTTTGAACAGCTCTTGAGTATCAAAGCAATGACAAATTTTTTCTTTTTGTATGAAGTATTGTGATAAAATAAATGTTGTTATCGATCTGAGAACTAGGCTTATAGGGTTACATGGGTTTTAAGATATAATACAACAATACATATGTTTAAAATATTTTAAATATTTTAAGTCAATTAGAATAAAACTCTGAAAGATAGCTGTTTTTTTTAAAGTGGCCTATAAGGGACAGGTCGGGCTTTTCTCAAAAAATGGTTTTTGAGGACTTTAGACACGTTTTCGTAAAAACATGTCAACCGATTTTTCTTAAAATTTGATCCGTCCTTCAATATAGGATATGCTAATGATTAAACGAAGAATTCTTTTTCACAAGGTAACTTCCAAAAACGACCCAAATAGTATGGGAATTCGGTCGAAAGCGATTTGTACTTAGAACACAAGGGAATTATTTTGCTTACAACTATGTAAGCTGATTTTGGCACTGAGGATGGTCGAAGATGGTACATATGGGCATTTCCACAGAAAGGTCTACCGAGACCGAATATTAATATATAAGAAATATATAAAAACTTTAAGAATTTACACCTTCACTCAGTTGCCATTAAAAGAAAACTCCACTAAAAAAATGTAATTAATGTCTTTCTTGTTTTGATAAATATAAAATTTTCCTTTATTCATTACTTTTCTTACAGGAACAATTTAATAATATGTAAAGAAGTAAAGCAACCAAGGATCAGTTAACGTTTATTTTTCCAATCGTTTTTCCTGAAAATCAGATTTATTTTTACAAATATTTTGATAATCAGACACAAGGTGTGTTGAAAAAATTAGATTTGTTTTTTACTTTTTAGAGAAGCGCTTACAAGCCGATACATAGATTGATTAAAATTGTTTGAATGCTTCTGTTGTGTAATGCAGGCAATGTTCGGCATTAATCAATTTAATTTTTAATCAATCACATAATTAATTAATCAATTTAGTCAATTAAATTAGTGGCAATGAATTCCAATTTTCCAATTCCAATTAAAATTTAAGTTTCACCCTGCAATTAGTTGTAACTTAAAACTTAATTGTTCTAGACAACAGTTAAAACTAACAATTAAGTAATTATTAGTCAAACGGAATGGTAATTACAATTAATCAATTGATAATTGCGATAAGGCCGACTAACAATTAATTAACTGTAAATTGTGTTAATTGTTTCTCAATTAAAACTTGTCCGAAACTGAGTGCGGTAAGATAGTTTCTTTGAACAAATTTTTAAATTACTATGACAAAAAAAATGTTCCTTCTCTTTCAAATCGACTTTACAGAGACCGCGCAAAAAGTGGAAGTGCGGAAAGGGTTGGGTAAGAGAAATTGAATTGTACACAAAACACTGCCGATAAATGAGTGTGAACTTATCTTAAAAACATTAAATGTGGCTTTTGTGGCCATCTCGACACATTATTATTTTGATAATCAGGTTTTACTCTCACAATAAATTTCTCTTCGTGCGACCTAACTGTTTTTGGCTCTCTTTACAGTTGCTTAGCTTTAATTGATTTAATAGGTTCGTCTTGGTTTAATTATACAAGGCAATTTTGGAATTTAAAATTTTTAAGAGTGACCATATTTTTTTTGGTGGTTTCACATAGTTCACCATAACTTGCATAATACAAGATTTTAACGAACGAATGTGAAAAATAAACCACTTTTATTTTTTTTCGAATTTCCGTGATTTTTCGAAGTTCAATAAATGTGTATAACAAAGATTTTTAATTTTTTTTTTTAGAAGTTTCAAGACAAATAACTTAAATTTTTTGAGAACAAAATTCTTAAATCAAGTACGAAATACTTAAATCAGGAATTTTTTGTACTCAAACGTACCAGAATGAACGGTATAGAATTAATACCGTTTTATACTTAAAATATTAAGTATGATTTGTTTTGAGGTGTATTTAAACTAAGTACGAATCAAGCTAATAAGAACGAATCGGTATTGGTTCAAGATCATTTCGGTTTTAAACGCCTTGGGATCGCTTAAAATGTAGTATACAAAATGTATCCCGAAACGGTCTAAAATCCAGTATTTCAGGATAGAAAAAATAGTACTTGAAGTCCAATATTTTCGTACTTGTATCAAGTATTGTCGTACTAGCCGTACTATTGTCGCCGTTTGCACTTAATTGAAGTAAAAAGTACTCGGTTTTTTTCTGAGTGTGCCAATTATTTTGAGGCTTTTTTATAAGCTCTGCTCTAAATTCGGTATATACTGCTTTAAAATCAGTTAAGTTTTACGGAAATTATAGTGGCTTAGGCACAGTAAAGGATTCTCAAGCGCTTAAGTACGGTAAAGGAAGGCTAATATCCAATTTTATACGAAATGCATTATTCACTTTTCCTACGATATTTCGAGCCCCACCACTCTTAGATTTCACTCAATTTCCCGTCTCACGCACATTTAAAATAAAATAAAACTCCTTTAAGATCAGAACTAGCTAATTTGTCCCCATAGTACAGCCGTCCAGCATTTTTAGAGTGAAAGTTGTCTAAAGGAAAAACAACGGAAGTTATACCTCCTCGCTACCGCTCACCGCACCAAAACGCCTTCGCCTTTCACCACTTGAGCCGCTTGACAACTTTCACCATTAGCGCACAACGGAACAAACACAAGTCGAATTTGTAGTCAGCGCCATCAATTCAACTTGAAGACGTCCCCCCCTTCCCCCTCCCCACTCTGCCGTCACTCCACTTCACCTAGCCCATGCCAACTGCCGCCATGTCTGTGTTTTATTGCTGTGCGCTTAAGGGGCGACAAAGAATGTTTGCCTACTTTTCAGCGTCGTTGTCGCCGTTGCTGCCGCTGCTTCTGCTGCTTCTTCGCCCGGTGAATTGAGTTGTGTGTTTTGCATAGTTTTAAAACGAATCTCCCTTAGAACCTTAGAATTATGAAAATATGATGTGCATAGTCTTGCAAATGGGGGCGTGCCTGTAAATAATTTATTTATTTTGGCCCTTTACCTCACTTGACTTTTTGGTGGTAAACAGTTTAGAGTAGAAAATGTTGTTGTCATTTATTATGCCTTTTGGCTGTTGTTGTTGTTGATAGTTTAGGCCACTCCGCTCCGTTTTTTGGCACACCAAACTCTGTTGCAGTGGATAACAAAAACCACAAAAAAAATACCAAATGAAAAAAAACCCTCTACAAATTCTAATTACTGTCATTTGGCTCTGGCTTAAGTTTTTCGAGGTAGTCAACTTGGTTTTTGGCAAACTTGCCTTTTTCTGCCCTGGCGCGCTTTAATTGGCTGCTGTGGAGCCAACTTTTAAATTTTTTGTTCGCCAAAAGTTTTTATTAAGTTAATATATTTTAATTTTACTTTATGATACAATTGTGGCTTGAAGTAAGGGAAGAATTAAATATTTCTTAAGTAAAAACTAGTGCCAAGCCTTCGTAACCCTGGCTCTACAGCTTCAACTAACGCATTGTGCCAGTCATTTTATGAGGGTATTTTGATAAGTCACTAATGGAATACAAGATTTAGTTTCCCTTGTTTAGGCTTGATACATTTCGTCGAGGTTTTTTTTTCAGTTAAGGCCTTCTGAAGAAAAGGTTCATGGTTCACAAAATAGTTATTGGTTTTTTTAGTGCTGATCCTAATCAAGTACCGCCGAGTTAGTTCTTCAGATTTGGAAACTAGAAATGGTTGCAGGGGGGCTAAATCAGTAGAATAAGCTGATAGGGGTAACAGTTCGTGGTTAAATTTATAGATTTCTGTCATGACGACTAATCACGTGTAAACCCAAGAAATGTCATGGTGAAAGAGCCGATTTTGAAAAGTATGTTTCGCTTAAAGTTGAGGCATGTTTTACAAGAAGACAGTGGATTTTGCATTTTTTCAGATAAAATGTTATCCTAGTAGGCCAGGGTAAACGGGTTTAAAAAGAACCTTTTTCTGATTCGATATTCGAGATATTCAAGATATTCAAAAAGTTAGGTTTTAGCTCTTCTGGAGGCAATTCAACCAATTGATCAATTAAAGTGCATCTTTGTTATCGTGTTCTCAATGACCCTGTACATGGTAATTTTCACCGAAAGGTCCACCACACATAAATAGTTTTTTAAAACCCTTTGCGTTTTGATATTGTCGTAAAAAAAAGTCAAATTTAATTAATATAAACCAATTTTTGATTTATCGAGATATTTATTGAAAGTCGCGCAAGCGCAACTTTTCCAATTGCACTTTTTGTTTTGATAAAAGTTCTTAAATGTCTCACCTTATTCTTTGACTTTTGCATTCTAAAATCTTTCGTTGTAGGATTTTGCGAGAAAAAACGTAAGTTTTTGATTTGCCATATCGCACATTTCGATGTCCCGTGCGACATTGAAAAACAACATTTGTTATTTGTGAGTCGAAAACATATGCAGAAAACTGGTCCAATATTGAGTACAAATAGAGATTTTAAATACAATTCAAATAATAGAAACCATGCTGAAAAATTTTTTTTTAACAATTTTTTCAGAATCGGTTTATATACGGAGGGGATAAACTTTAACATGATCAACCCAAACAACAAATTATTAGTTCATTTGCTGAAATATTCTCTGAGATACAGCCCAAAGTCATTTTTAAACCGGGTTTAAACGGCACGGAGCCAGTTTTGAAACGCTAAAATGTGAAGCTCCATTACATTATTATACACCATATTTCAAAATTAAAGCTGAAATAGTTTTAGAGCTATGGCTCTGAAGACCACTTTAAAACTCTTTTATACCGATTGCAGCGCCAGCTACCGAGTTTAATTGTGAACCTAAACAAATATATTCAGAAAAAAATTTCATCCAAATCGTTTGAGCCGTTTAGGAGGAGTTCAGTGACAAACGCTGGGACAAAAGAAATATAGTTATAAATATGAATGGAAAATAATGGATATTTAGTTTTTATCAAATAAATTTATTTTTAAATGACAAGAAAATGTATTTTTTATGGTTTAAATAATTTTATATTTTTTAGATGAACTTGAAAAAATGTCAAATTACCCTCACTCTAAAAAAAAAGGCCCAAAATCACCCTGAAATTGGAAATTCGGCATTAATTTCGAGCCAAAAGTTCTTCGCCCTAAATTTAAGAAAAAATATTTCAAATATTGTGGTCAGTTTTTCTAAAAATACAATAAAATTTTTAAACTAATATTTGAAAAAGATTTCTTCAATTTAGAAAACTATTTTTTTATTTTCTTAAAACAACGGATAATTTTCAGAAAATTGTTCAAAAAATAACTGATTTAAAGAAAATTTCTAAAGGCTTTTATGCTTTAAAAACAAAAAGGTAAATTTTAGAGTGAGTTTGAAAAATCCACCTATTTCTTTGAAAAATGCACCCTTTTTGGTTTAAGGAAAGGTTTTTCCTCAGAGAGTAATATAGGTACATTCTTATTCTAAATACAAAGTTTTTTTTGATTTTCGACTTAACAGGGCTATTTTCAATTCGAATTTCTAAAATGCATGATAAATTTTTTTAAGCAGCCCTCTGAAATTAATTTTGGACTTTTCTTTTGTTTTTAACAGCAGAAATAACATTTTGAGGTACTGCGCCCTACTCAATGTCCATTCTGCCTACTTGAAATCTACCCTTAATTTAAATTTGGAAAACGAATTGAAACTGAACTCGGTTCATCAACATAATTGAATGTACTTTATATATGCCACAGCTATTTATCAAGTACATAAAAGTAATTTGTCTTTTTATGGTTGAAATCAAAATGACCTTTTTACTTCCCCCCAGCTCAAAAACAATGAAAATTGCCTGCCAGAGACAATAATGATTTAAATTGCACAAAAGCTAATGCCAATTTAAAACAGCCATCCAAAGTATTGTATAAACCCTGGATTCAGCGAAAAGTCCAACCCTTTTTATGTAGCGCCAAAAAGAGAGAGCTCAGTCAATAAAGTTTTATAGTTGGCCCGCCGCAATTTCAAATTGTCCTCGGTCTGCAGCTATTTATTTAACGCCATTCCCTGTTGCTGATGTTGTTGTTGTTGTTGCAATTAAAAACGCTGATATATGTTCTTTTTACAATTCAATAAATTTACGCAATGCTTTACTGTTGCCAGTCAACTTTTGTCCGGGGACGCTACTCGGGGTTTTTAATGCAATATTTTTGTTGTTGTTGTTTGTTGTTTTCTCTCTTTTGAATTTTATTTTTATTTCCCGCTGCTATTTTCCTACGTTTTCGTATGTATATACAATTTATTTTGACTCGGGGACTGCGAACAATTCAGAATCTTGCAAACCAATGACAGTTTAATTAATTGCCGCCCTGTAATGCGTTTTAAATTGTCATGTTTATACAGGACGAGAAATGCCTGCGAGGCCAGTCCGAGAGCTCAAACGAATGTCCCCTTTTTCCCGAGCGTTGTGTGAGTGAGTGTGGTGAGAGTGTGTTAGTGTTGGACAATGGAGGAAAATTGAGAGTAATGTCACAAAATGATATATCAATTGTGTGCGTTGTCAACAATCATTTCATTATGAAAACTTTTCTATTTAAATTGGTACAATGTTCTGACTCTACTCGATCTTTTTGGTTCCAAGAATATTGGTTCTCGAATTCAAACTAAATTCAAAATATCTTTGACGGTTTCTGTTTCTAAGTTTTGATCGGCTCAGCTTCGGCTTTCGGTTTAATTTCCCGCTTCCCACCTTTACTTTGACATTAGAACTCAAAAATACCATTTTCAGAAATGGTTCAAAATCTGTGCCATTGTAAGGCACATCATTTGTCTCTGTGTTTGTGTGTGTGTGTGCCAGACTGTTGCTGCTGGTAATACAATATTATTTTTCATTTCAGTTTCATTGTTTTTAATAAATGCTATTATTACGCAGAGGCTGCGCCTGTTGATGATGCTGTTTGCCGTTTGCTGATGTATTTTTTAGCACCTACAAAAGCTCTTTTCATAGCATTTTCCACCCATCGCATTTCAATTAAAATAATTCTAACGCCAAATTCAATGCAAAAAAAATTAACACAATTCACCACAAAATGTTGTGTTGGGCCATGCTCGAATTGAGCTTAAATAATTATAATTCAAGCACATCTGTTCTGATTCGATAAGGACGGGCCTTAAGTGCCTGGGGCTTCGTCTAATTTATTAAAGTGCTTTATTAATACCTTTAACAAAATCCCATTGAAGATTGAGCAGGGAGCTGTTGAGTCCTAATTGTGTGCAATAACAATGATGTTGGGAGAGAGGGAGAGAGGGGAAGGGGCGTGTTTGGGAGGATGGGCATAAGGTCCTTACTTGGGTCACATTTTCCAAGCCAATGCTCGTGCAACACGGCGTATGCGTAATATTAATAGGCGTTTTGCTTGCAACGCAGCTAACGTAAGCAAAATCTCTTGTGTATGGTTGTTGTTGTTCTCATTGTTGCTGCTGCTGCTGCCGCTGCCGTTGGTGTTGCTTTTGTCATAATTGCAAAACGCCTTAAGGCCTTAGATGCGCCCAAATATGCATGCATACGCACATATTTACAAAATCTCTGTGCCAACGAGGGTGAATTAAGCAGAAATTGGAAATGACCAACGCAAATAATACAACTGAAATAATTTTTGAACAGGAACTAAAAATAAAAAAAATTTAGGGCCTCACATACTTGATTCATTTGCTTGTCCATGCGTTTTGCATGACGATTACCAGAGCCGTTAGCGAAGCAAATGTGACTTGGCCCGAAAGTCATAACTAGTACTAGTGAATTATCGTGTAGTACGGTAGTAATTCGATCTCTCAAGAGACCCAAAAAATAATAGAATTAAAGAGGTAATCAAATTAAAGAAGGACATAAAAAAAATAATTTTTTAAATTTTATAACATATACAAACAACATTTTATTAAGCAAAACATTTTATTAAGCAAAACGAGAAGAAGGCAAAGCTAACTTCGACTGTGCCGAAGTTTTAATACACTTGAAAAACTTTACTCCAACTGATTAACCCGGTAAAATATATATAGGATATAGATATCAGATATTTAAAATTTTTAAAACATTGATAATAAAAATTTCATAACATAAAAATAACTTTTCTTAGTAAAAGACATTTTCCGACCGATCGGTCCTATGGCAGCTATATGCTATAGTCATCCGATTTTGATAAATTTTTTCAAAATTATGTGAAAGCATTTAAAACTAATATATACCAAGAAAACAATATCTTTTCTCACTAGAATTAGTTTTTTGATCGACCGTTTCTATGGGAGCTATATAATATAGTCATCCGATTTTGATAAATCTTTCCTGTATTATGTGAAAGCATATAAAACCAACATATACAAAGATTAGTGAAGCCACGATGGAAAAAAAAAAGAATTTCTCTCTTGAATCAGTTTTTTGACCGACCGTTTATATGACAGCTATATGCTATAGCTGTCCGATTTTTATACATTTTTTCAGAATTGTGTGGAAACATATAAAACTAATAAAAAGTACGATTGGAGACGCTACGATGGAAATCAAAAAAGTTTTTTTTACAAAGACTTATTTTTCGACCGATCGTTTCTATGGCAGCTATATGATATAGTCATCCGATCCGTCCGGTTCCGACATATTAGTTGCGTGCAGTAAAAAGAAGACTGTGTGCAAAATTTCAGCTCGATAGCTCTAGAACTGAGAGACAAGTTCGCGTAGAAACAGACAGACGGACAGACAGGCGGACGGACGGACAGATGGAAATGAACTAAGCTCGTCGTCCTGATTAAGAATATATGTAGTTTATTGTGTCGGAAATGAATATTTCTATGCGTTACAAACTTCTGGGCAAAATTAATATACACTTTTCAAGTGTATAAAAAATAAATACAAATTTTAAGTTGTGATTGGGAATGGGTTGCATTATATAAAGCAGGGGTACCCAAAGCCTATGCTCTAGCTACTCAATTGTTGTTGCAATGCACGCAGCAATAGACACACAGACGAGCACACACACACAGCACCCGAAAATAACCGGTTTATCTCTATCTAATGATTTTCCTTATATGTATTGGTGTCTGCTCTGTCGTAAGCGGGCTTTGGGCAACCCTGATATAAAGTAATACAGGTCAGTTCCTATTTTCACTAAATGTGATTAGTGTTCACTTTTCATCTTTCTTTTAATTTTGATTGCAAACGCTTTAAACAGATTTACGCATTCAATACATGTATCACATTCGAATTCGACAATGAATCCGGAAAAATTTCCTCTGTCTGTCTGTCATAAACATTTGTAGAAATTTATTGTGTCTTCTTGTGTCTTTGGTACAAAAACACAAGCCACAATGGTACAGGTTTAGTTGATTTGGTTATGTTTAACCCAAATAAAATTTATTTGCCATTCAGTTACAACCAAGTAACGGTTATTACAAATATTAGTTGTGATTTCGTTTAGATTCCTAAGTTCTGAAATTTCTCATTTATAACTTTTCAAATACACCCTCTCGTGCTTAGCTGGGCGTAACGTAAAGCCTGTTATTATTAATCAACAAACATATAATTATGATGCATATACAATATACGTATCAATTTCTGCTTAATCTGAACCTGATTTCAATTAGGTTTAAAGGCCCTGCCATAGATTAATTGGCCTTAACCATAAATTCACCTTTAAATTTGTCCATAAATATGATATCATTTTCTGGTTATGGTATTAATTAAATTATTGTCATCATTTTTTTTTTTTTTTTGAACAAAAGGCCTCTGCCGTATTGGGCTTGATTGGCAAACCCATTTATAAAGGCCCTCCTCCCAGCAAATTAAGAACGCCATCAAAAGGCACCAATTAAAAGTAAAAATTCAGTGGCCATATTCAGCCGTGTGCCGTGCTGCACCAACTACGTGTATCAACTGTCAATTCAATCAGCGAACTGCACTTGGCAGTCGTAAAGCCAAATATGTAAATCAAGCAACATACGAATGCTGATGACGTAGTCAGAAAATCATTAAAAAGCATCCAAACACAATGGGCCAAGTAGATATACCCGAAACAGCCTCTGTTTATATTTGTGTCGAGCAATTAAAAAATCATTGCAACAGCAGCAGCAGCAGAAACAACAACAACAACTACAACTGGAGTGGGTGAAAAAGTGTCCCGTAATTGTTAAGCAAGAGCAGACGCGAAACATTACTCATACGCACATTGGTGCAGAAATAAGAAAAAGGGGGAAAAATACTTTTTCTTGATTTGGTTTTCACTTCAGCAAAAATCATACAATTTTGGCTCCAAAACTTGCAAATCGTTGTTTTGGTAACTAGATCATTAGTTGGCCACTTGTGATGCCACACTTGCGTCCTTTGGTTCACTTCTTCTTAGCTTATGGGCTTTATAGAAGAAAGCATCCGCAAAGTACAAGCCACCTAGTATCATAAAAAGGTTAAAACGACTTTGAATTAAAGTTTTGCTGCTACTGCTAGGTCGGAAGATTTAAAACTGAAGAAATGTTGAAAAGTGTCAGATTAACAATTGTCAAGAAAGTCCTGACAAATTTGTCGATTAAATTCAACTGAGATTTTATAATATAAAGAATGAGCATTAATCGATTAAAACAATCCGTTCTAAATTATGTTCGATTGGTGCAAATAAAGTTAGAAGCTCAGCTAAAAGTTTTGTTCCAGAGCTTTTACTCAATGCAACGTGACATTTGGTTAAGATCATACGACTATCCAGTTATGCGCTTTCGCCACCCACGCACTGGCTATGTCTGGGCTGTAGAACAGGAAGAGACAACAATTAGACTAAAACTCTAAGGGAAAAGCTCTTTGTCTTCATGGGTAAAATAAACCATGCATCCATTCTAAGGCCTCATTGCTTGAGAACAGCGCTCAGAGTAAAGCCTGAGTCTATTATACGACTGAACCATAGCCATAATCACAAATACACCCAAAGATATTGTTTTCGTGCGTTGTATTTGGTTCCATAAAGGTATATTTATTGCGAGTGATTCTCATATGAGTTGTGTAAAGAAAATACAATTTTTTATAGTGCCTGTGGAGAACCCATCACTGTGCACTGCGACTTCTTGGACCAATTGTTCAAATCGGTACTTGGTTCTGTTGCGAGGGATAACTGGGCTAAACCGTGGTTTGGGACGTGATACACCCAAGAGGGAATAGAAGTCGCACAGCCCCAACGAGGGTGCTCGGACAACCAGCAGATCAAACAGCACCCCATCCTCATCATCTCACCCAATGGAAATTCACATCTAAATGAGGCCGATCTAAATCATAGCTGTTAAATAATGATTATTAATCATAATTATTACTAATTAGATTATTTATTTTTTAAAAGTAAACTAATCAATTTAATTACGATTATTTTAAGTTTCCCATGATTGATTATTGATTACGATTATAAATAATCAGAAAAAATCGGGATTATTTGAAATTACGATAAAATAATCAAAATTATTCAAAAATAATCAAAAAAATAATTTGACTACTCTCAACGATTATTTTTGATTATTTAAAAAAAAAGAAAAGTGAAAATGACATTAACACAAAAAAAACGAGAGCGTAAGTTGAAGTCGGCCCTGCTCGACTTCGATATACCCGTTACTCAGGGTAAGGTTGCCCAAATTGTGGGAGATATGAGGAATTTTTCAAATTTCATCTGATCGAAAAATGATGTATGGCGGATCGATAGGTAATGATAATTAAAATAAATGTCTAGAAGGTTTGAACAATCTATTTTCAAAATTGTGGGAGATATGAGGTTTTTTCATATTGCGGGGGCGGGAGGGGGCGTGGCAAAAATTTGAAACAACTTGATCTGCGTGCAGAAGATACAAGTCTACACTGAAAAAATGGTAGCTCTAGCTCTTATAGTTCCTGAGATCTAGGTGTTCATACAGACAGACAGACAGACGGGCAGACAGACAGACAGACAGACGGACAGACGGACATGTCTATATCGACTCGGCTATTGATGCTGATCAAGAATATATATACTTTATGGGGTCGGGGATGCTTCCTTCTGCCTGTTACATACATTTGCACGAACTTAGTATACCCTTTTTACTCTACGAGTAACGGGTATAAAAAAAACGAGAAGGCAAAGCTAACTTCGACTGTGCCGAAGTTTTAATACACTTGAAAAACTTTACTCCAACGATTTAACTGGAAAATATATAGGATGATATCGATATTAATTTTAAAATCATTGTAATAAAAATTTATACCTTGATAATTTTTTCGAAATTATGTGAAAGCATATAAAACTAAATATACCAAATTGGACGATACGAAAAAAAAAGTTTTTCTCACTAGAAGTGTTTTTGACCGTCCGTTTATATGGCAGCTAAGCTATAGTATCGATTTTGATAAATTTTCAGAATTATGTGGAAACATAAAACAAAATATACTACGATTCAAACCTACGTGGAACAAAAATTTTTCACAAAGACTATTTTTCGCCGATCGTTCCTATGGCAGCTATAGCTATAGTGATCCGATTTTGATACATTTTCAGAATTAGTGAAAGCATATAAAACTAACATATACCAGATTAGTACGCTACTAAAACAAAGTTTTCTAACTGAACTTGTTCTTTGACCGATCGTTCCTATGGCAGAAGTTATGATCCGGCCGGTTCCACTTGCGTGCGTAAAAGAAGACTCTGTGCAAAATTTCAGCTCGATAGCTTAAAACTGAGAGACTGTTCGCGTAGAAACAGACAACGGACAACGGACAACGCGACAGACAGACGGACGGACGGACAAGCGAAATGAACTCAGCTCGCGTCCTACAAAATAATAGTTTATGGGGTCGGAAAATATTTCTATGCGTTACAAACTTCTGGGCAAAATTAATATACACTTTTCAAGTGTATAAAAATCTGGGATTCGAACCATCGCCTCCCGCATGCGAACGTCAGGGTCTGACATGCCGCTCTACCCGGTGGGCTATAGATTCAGTTATTGAGCAGCAGGTTAAATTCATATTTGAACAAATTCTCTAAATACAATGAAAATATTTTGACAGATTTAAAAAAATTGACAAACAGAACAATGTAGTAATGATTTTTGAAATTATTTCTCTAGCTCACGAGGCGTATGAGTATTTTTAGTTAAAACTAAATTTCCTCATCGCGCCCCCTACAAATGATAATTAAATTTATCTGTTTGATATTTTATTTACTATATAACAAATAGAATCCTTCAAAAGGGCGGCCTCTGTGATTTTCCATTTTTGCATTAAAAAGAACGCTAGAAACACGCTATTATTTTCAAAAATGTCCTTTTGTGCAAATCGATTGGATTCCTAGCAACGGGAGTATTGATGGAAATGAGATGGCAGACAGTCTCGCAAACGAAAGAGTCATACTTTGTCAAGAATCCAAAACGAACGAGAGCGTAAGTTAAAGTCGGCTCTGCTCGACTTCGATATACCCGTTACTCAGTATATAAACATGTCCTAATTGTGGGAGATATGAGTTTCTTTCCAATTTGCGGGGGAGGCAACTCTACTATAGCTCATCTGATCAGGAAATGATGTATGGCTGATCGATAGGTAATAATTATTAAAATATATGTCTAGAGGTTTCAAACAATCTATTTTTTCAAAATTGTGGGTGATATGAGGTATTTTTATACACTTGAAAAGTGTATATTAATTTTGGCCAGAAGTTTGTAACGCATAGAAATATTCATTTCCGACCCCATAAACTATATATATTCTTGATCAGGACGACGAGCCGAGTCTCAATTGCCGCCGTCCGTCCGTTCGTCTGTCCGTCTGTCTGTTTCTACGCGAACTAGTCTCTCAGTTTTAAAGCTTATCGAGCGGAAATTTTGCACAGAGTCTTCGTTTTACTGCACGCAAACTAATATGTCGGAACCGGCCGGATCGGATGACTATATCATATAGCTGCCATAGGAACGATCGGTCTAAGAACTAGTTCTAGTTAGAAAAACTTTTTTGTTTTCCATCGTAGCGTCACTAATCTTGGTATATGTTAGTTTTATATGCTTACACATAATTCTGGAAAAATGTATTAAAATCGGATCACTATAGCATATAGCTGCCATAGGACCGATCGGTCGAAAAATAAGTCTTTGTGAGAAAACTTTTTGATTTCCATCGTAGCGTTGCCAATCGTAGTATATATTTGTTTTATATGTTTCCACACATTTTTGAAAAAATTTATCAAAATCGGATGACTATAGCATATAGCTGCCATATAAACGGTCGGTCAAAAACTGCTTCTTCTTTTTTGTTTTCTATCGTAGCGTCCCCAATCTTGGTATATATTAGTTTTATATGCTTTCACATAATTTCCGAAAAAAATATCAAAATCGGACCAACTAGACGGGAGGATGGCCAGCCCTCGAGTGAGTTAGATTAAAACGGACGGGGTTTAATTGCACCCGAAGACGTTACGTATACGATATTAGGTTTATGTGAAGGTTTTGGCCAAACCGTCATAGTTAACTTCGACTAGCCAGGTAGGCGCGCGGACCCACGTTCGCAGCGGAGGCGTGGTACGACCCCCAGATTTTTATACACTTGGTTATTAATTTCCAGTGTAACAAATATCCGACCCCACGACGACGAGCCGAGTTCATTTCCGCGTCCGTCCGTCCTCTGTCCGTCTGTTCTACGCGAACTAGTCTTAGTTTTAAAGCTATCGAGCTGATTTTGCACAGAGTCTTCGTTTTACGCACCAACAAGCGAACCGGGGGAGACTATATCATATAGCTGCCAAGGAACGATCGGTCTAAGAACTAGTTCTAGTTAGAAAACTTTTTGTTTTCACGTAGCGTCACTAATCTTGGTATAGTTAGTTTTATAGCTTACACAAATTCTGGAAAAGTATTAAAATCGGATCACTAAGCAATAGCGCCATAGGACCGTCGGTCGAAAATAGTGTTTGGAGAAAAATGTTTTTTTAATTGGTTTCCACACTTTTTGAAAAAATTTACAAAACGGTGACTAAGGAAGCGCCAAACGGGGGAGTGAACTTTTCTATCGTTCATCTGATCAGGAAACGATGTATGGCGGATCGATAGGTAGTCATGATTAAAATATATGTTTAGAGGGTTCGAATAATCTATTTTCAAAATTGTGGGAAATATGAGATATTTTTCAAATAGCGGGGGCGACAACTCTACTATCGTTCATCTGATCGAAAAATGATGTATGGCTGATCGATAGGTAAAAATTATTAAAATATATTTCTAGAAGGTTCAAACAATCTATTTTCAAAATTGTGGGAGATATGAGGTATTTTTAAAATTGCGGGGGTGGCAACTCTACTATAGTTCATCTGATCGAAAAATGATGTATGGCGGATCGATAGGTAATGATGATTAAGATATATGTCTAGAGGATTTGAACTGTCTATTTTCAAAATTGTGGGAGATATGAGGGTTTTTTCAAATTGCGGGGGCGGGAGGGGGCGTGGCAAAAATTTGAAAGAAACTTGATCTGCCTGCAAACAATACAAGTATACACTGAAAATTTGGTAGCTCTAGCTCTTATAGTCTCTGAGATCTAGGTGTTCATACGGACGGACGGACGGACGGACGGACAGACGGACATGTCTATATCGACTCGGCTATTGATGCTGATCAAGAATATATATACTTTATGGGGTCGGAGATGCTTCCTTCTGCCTGTTACATACATTTGCACGAACTTAGTATACCCTTTTTACTCTACGAGTAACGGGTATAAAAAGTGATTTTAAAAATTAAATAAATGGTTTAAAAATAAAAAACAAAAAATACTTTGGATTCGAATCCACGACCTCGGTATTTCTGGGCATCGGTCTTAACCCCTGAGCCATCATCGCCAGACTGCTTTCAGTGCTGCACGCATTTATGTTACATTTAGCTGCGTCCCACGCGTGAGTGCTGGTAGCAGAATGCGCTAAGATGCTGTCATTCGCATTCAAATCAAACTACTCAAGGTTGTGAGTTCAAGTACCAAACAAGTCAAAAAAAAAAATAATAATAATTGCAAAGTCAATTTTTTCCCATTCAGTTTATCAGTGACTACTGGAGTAGCTCCTTTGCTCCGGTCACATCGCTAACGGCTGGTGGTTGGCCTTATACCGCTCAGTGAATTTGGCGGACATGTCCATACAAAATTCGTTAGCAAATTACATGGCGGGTGGTTAGGTGTTATCCGGTCCTCACTACGAAGAGTTAGCGGAATCACTAGGTTTGCACCAGTGCGGCCGAACTACCAGGGTATAGTCTATGTATGACTGACACAGCCGGAACTACCAAGCTTTTTGTTTCAATTTGATTCATTTTGTTTTGTTGAAATGTCATTTCCATTTCTATTTTTTGAAAGTAATCAAAACTAATCTTTGAAAGTAGTCGAATTATTTTTTTGATTATTTTTGAATAGTTTTGATTTTTTTGTCATAATTTCAAATAATCCCGATTTTTGTTTGATTAGTTCTAATCGTAGTCAATTAGTAATCAGACATTTTTTTACAACGGATTATATAGTCATTAAATTATTTTTTATATATAATGTAATTGATTACCAATCGTAATCCGAATTTAACAGCTATGATCTAAATCAACTTGCAAATGTTGATATAAAACTGAAAGAGACAAGGATGTGTTGAAATATAGATGGTGAAAAGTGTTGTGATCGAGGGCTAATGAAAATTCATTATTCATTATAAAGTTGCTTTAATGTCTCCTATCACTTCTCTGTTTCAATTCTTCTAAAACTGTACACAGTGACTTTGTCTACATTTTGATAAATATTTACTTAAGCCAATGTTATATCAAGTAGCCTTTTGATTATTCCTATAAAAATTTGCGGTCGGAATCTAGTTGTCCTCCCATAAAATTTAATGTTGATTTTCGGTTTAAAAAGGCTCTTACGTTGCCAATTTACCTTTCATAAATTTAACAAAATGGCCATAATTAGAGCATATGTTAAACTATATGATTATGTGGTTGCAAAAAATATCCGACCAATCTACTGGCTTGTATCAGTTGATTTAGTTCGACAAAAACGCTATAAATATTGAAAAACTTGACTTCACAGGTCATTTTCCACTCTTTTGGCTTTACTTTTACCGCGTGTTTAATTTTTCTTAATTGCATTGACATGTTTACTATCAAATAGGCTTCATAAACCCATCAACTTGTGGTTAGTGTGGCCTCCAAAAATTCGAATAGTTTTAAAAATCAAAAATATGCTTTTTCCGCAATTTCTTGGAAACGGAAACTAAGATGTGACTTTGGCTTATCAACTCGTATTCACTCGTATTCAGAGGATGTTGTTAATTGAAATTTAATGATCCTATAATGAAATTCCTTGTCCATACTCTGATTTATCAATCATCTTTTATTTATAAATTGTCAATTTTTTCTTATAATTATAAAAAATCAATTTTCTTTATATTAAATATTCAAAATGAATAATCAAATGTATATAAACCATTCCTGAAGTATAATTAAATTAATTAATTAATTTGTTGTTCGTCCTGAGTAAAGCATGAGGAGGTCTAGCGACACTTGAATTGTCGTTGAGACTATTAACGTGTCCTTACATAATTCTTGGCATAGGCATAGGTCGAGAGGGTAGAGAAGGGAATCAAGGAATCCGTCGGGAGCTTTAACGTTATATATTTTTTTAATTTAATGATACGATATCTGATTGGTAGAATGTTCCTTTCGAACTTTATTTTTGTAATCGTGTACCTAAAAAATTATGAAAATGTGTGCTTATGGTATATAGGAGATTAGAAAAGAACCCCGACAATCCGGCGAGCTAGCAAGAGCATAGCTAGAGTTGCTCATCTCGAAATCCAGCCATACTTTAGTTGTGTTAATAATTCAAGGTACACTTTGACACCCGTACATAATCACACGGTGAATGTGCCATCACACCGCTCCTATAATTTTTGACGACTGACCAAAGATGTATGAGGTCGAGCGTTATCAAAATAGATAAGCACACACTTGCGACAATTGATTTGATTTTTTGTCTAATTCGACTGTAGACTGGTGCTAATTTCCTATCTCTTAACCAAATTATGCGCGGCTATCATGCATACTTTAACATAAGAAGCACACGGTTTTACCTCTGCTGTTTATAAAATTTAGACCCGCAAATAAATAAGTTCATCTTTAATACATACAAACTTAAGCGATTTGCCCCCTTCGTGCACCACTGTGCGATAGGTGTACACCTTTTGTAAACGTTCACGTTGAGTTGACTGAGATTTTGTCGTTGCGTTGTAAGTGAAAAGGATCACGACCACGCAAATGCGCAATTTATGTCGCCGGGCGGGTACGAGGTACACAGAAACACGGACAGACTTCAGCTTCAGCTGCACATCCCCGGCGCGTGCAACACGTAAATGGCAGCGAAATTTATCAAACGCTTTATGGGCCCCAACGAACAGACCAGGGAGGAGAGCGGTATGTTGGGCTTGATAATCTTGTTTCACATGTCACTGCAGCTAGCTCGCTCTTTTCACCGCAAAGAAGAAAAAAAAGAAAACACAATATAATTGACGTCAAATCTCGTCGCCCACCCCACCCCCTTTTATTTGCAGTTAATTACAACGCGTCCTGACCTTGCGTGCTGCATGAGAAGGAGATTTCTTACTGCTTTTTGCCCTTTTTTTTTTGTCCAGTTAGTATGCCCTGCACGTTTGTGCCAAAAATCTTAATTTCTTTTTGGGGCTGGGAAAGGCTCTGCGTGTCCATTTTCTTGGCCACACAACCTTTTGCTTGGGTGCAGTTTCATGTGCTTGTCGGTCATCATTCATAATTGGCGTGCTGCACCTTTAAGGCGTATTTATGGCCCAGCGGCATTATCGGTCAGGTCAATTCCAGTTTTTGGGAGGGGAGTGAGTAAATTGCAAGAAACTTTTAAAATGGCTATTTAAAGAGGATGCTTTGGTAGTTAGAGAGAGAGAGAGAGAGAGAGAGAGAAAGAGAGTGGGAGTGTTCTGTTTGGGTTATGGAAATGAATAATTCAAACATTTGTGTACAGAAATTGTTTCTTCAATAATTTAGTTCAAGGTTGCCAGCCATTGAAATTTTGAAAAAGGGTTTGACCGGGAGGTTCATACTCGTCTAAAAGCTTGATATCAATGCTACTTTCGACCAATTTTAGATTTGATGGACTGTCGACTGTAAGTTGAAGACACCTTCGTCCAATTTTTTATCTATTATGCCCCCTTGCCAAGCAACCCTTGATTCTGTACAAATGACAGGAATTTCGTGGGGTCTTTCTCCCTTAGTTTGGGCTTAGATTGCCTCAACTTGAATCATTTTGAGTCAAATCCCTATTATTTTCATGTAAAAGCAGTGTAATTTTCTGTCATTTGTCATTTTATGTCACAATGTAAACCCAGCATTATATTGTTGGAGTGTAGGCTATGTTTTCCGAAATTGATGAACCTACGCCTCGCTAGCACATCGCCGGATGCTATGATATGTTTAAAGCACTGCTCTATATCTTCGCAGTACCTGCCTAGTAGGGGGCTTGTTAAACCCCTACTTGTACAGGTGGCTCTGTAATCTGCAGTGGCCCTTGTATAGCCCTGTCATTCTTTCCTTGGTGGATTAATTTTTGGAACCTTTTGTGGTCAAGGTGTGGTCATGGCATTCGCTTGATTCAGCCTCCAGTTGTTGTTCTAACAATTTTCTTCTTATTTCTAAAGAGCTCTCTAATGAGGTGCAAGCCTATGCTGCAGTAGGGTTCTGGGCCTTTCACTGCCGCGGCCATTGATTTGTACACTCTAAAAATTTGGTTTTCTAAATTTTAGAAATTCACCCAAAAAAAATAGAAGGCTAACATCGGCTACGCCGATGTTTTAAATACCCTTGCAGTTTTTGAAAGGCGCTACCATTGATAACAAAAAAGTTTTTCTCATTAGAATTAGTTTTTGGACAGATCGTTCCTATGGCAGCTATATGCTATAGTCATCCGATTTTGATAAATTTTTCCAAAATTATGTGAAAGCATATAAAACTAATATATACCACGATTGGTTATGCTACGATGGAAAACAAAAAAGTTTTTCTCACTAGAACTTGTTTTTGGACCGATCGTTCCTATGGCAGCTATATGCTATGGTCATCCGATTTTGATAAATTTTTTCAGAATTGTGTGAAAGCATATAAAACTAATATATACCACGATTAATGACGCTACGATGGAAAACAAAGAAGTTTTTCTCATTAGAACTAGTTTTTGGACCGATCGTTCCTATGGCAGCTATATGATATAGTCATCCGATCCGGCCGATTCCGACAAATGTACAGCGTATTTGTATTTAAAGACTTTTTGAAAAGTTTGGTCAAGATAGCTTCAAAACTGAGGGAGGAGATAGCATAGAAACAGACGGACAGACGGACAACCGGAAATGAACTCAGCTCGTCATGCTGATCAAGAATATATATACTTTATGTGGTCGGAAATGCTTCCTTCACTGCGTTACAAACATCGTGACAATTTTAATATACCCTCTGCAAGGGTATAAAAATGTTAGAAAGCATTACCCGTAAATATAATATTTTAGAAAATATTTTCTTAATTTTAGAAAAGCGTTTCGATGGTTCAGAAAATTTTTTTTTTCAAAATTAAAAAGCATTTCCTGAAATAAGAAGAGCATTTTCATTAGATTAGATTTTTAGAAAATATTTTTCCTAAATTTAGACATTTTTTTCAAAAACAAAGAAAATGATTTTCTAAATTTAAGAAAATATTTTCTAGTTTGAAGAAAACGGATTTATAATTTTAGGAAATACTTTCAAATTTTTTTTTTATTTTATTTTATTATTTTATTTATTTAATATTTTATTTTATTATTTTAAATTGTTTCTTGTACTCAGAAAAAACTTTCTATAATTAAGAAAAATCTGGCTTAATTTAAGAAAGAGTTTGTCCTGATTTAAACTGTAGAATATACAAAAGGATATAGATATCAGATATTTTTAAATTCAAAATCATTGAGAATCTAAATTTGATCGCGCTACCATAAAAAAATAACTTTTCTTAGTAAAACAGATTTTCCGACCGATCGATCCTATGGCAGCTATATGCTATAGTCATCCGATTTTGATCAATTTTTCCAGAATTATGTCAAAGTAAATAAAACTAATATATACAAGGACTGGTAACGCTACGATGGAAAATAAAACAGTTTTTCTGACTACAACTAGTTTTTTGTCATCCAATCCGGTCGGATGACATATTCCGACATATTAGTTGCGTGCAGTAAAAAGAAGACTCTGTGCAAAATTTCAGCTCGATAGCTTTAAAATTGAGGGACTAGTTTGCATAGAAACAGACAGACGGACAGAGGGAAGGACAGGCGAAAATGAACTCAGCTCGTCGTCCTGATCAAGAACATATATAGTTTATGTGGTCGGAAATAAATATTTCTATGCGTTACAAACTTCTGGGCGAAATTAATATACAATTTGCAAGTGTATAAAAATTCGGATAACATAGTTATACTACGACGATGACAAATAATTATTCTAGCGAGAAGAAAATATGAGGAAACCCTTAATGACACAATCCAGGGGGAACTGAAGGTGACGTCGGATTGGTGTAAAGAGACCTAAGCCCCATAAAATCACTAGAAAATTCAAGTTAAGTTGAATGAGTCTTTTATACCTATCCGGCTGCCTTATTACATCAGAGAAGGAGGAGAAATACCTTCTCTATCTGTTTAACCACAGCCTAAGATTGACAAGCATATCGAGCAAATACGACATAAACAGGGGCATAGCCGTAAAATCGTGGGCCATGCCACCACACACACCTTACGAATGGAGCTGTCGCGTGGAGATATAAAGCTAATCTTCTTATTGTAAGGGTCGCAACTGCAATAAACTGCAGAGAATGGCATGCATACGCATGACTGAAGCCATGCGCACCTGTTCGACAGCGGCACAAAAGGTTCTGATAGAGTTAACACCATTGACCTAAAGAAAAAATGCACACTGCTGGGATTGACAGCTAAGGGATTAGGCAGGAACTGCATAGTGAACCCAAGAGACTTTTTAAAGCTAAAGAAAGAAATCCCTAAAATTATCCGACCCATAGACGAAATGGTGGCAGAGTTACACATTGACAGGAACTTCACTGTATTCAAAAGTAAAAGGAGAGATTGGACAGGATCACACAAAATTCAGTGGTATAAAGACTGGTCTCTAACACCTTTGGACTTGGGGTATTTGGGCTGGGAACAAAATGCTACACTAAAACAAAAAATAGGCCAAAATCGCCCTTAAATTTAGAAATTCGCACTGAAAACGGGGTCAAAGGTAATTCGCCTTAATTTTATGAAAATAATTTAATTTAGTTGGAGTGAACTTTTGCAAGGCACAGTCGAAGTTAGCTTTGCCTTCTCGTTTTTATTCATGATGTTTGATTTTTGATGTATGCTGCTGAACATTAATTATTAATTTTCTTAAAAAATTCCAAAATATAAACTCTCCGTTTTATCAATAAATCGATTTGATCAGTGCACAATGATATCAGCTGTTTTAACGCCAAAAATAAGACACCCGGTCACTCATCAAAATCGTTGACCAAGTCGAATATTTAAAGTTACGCATCTGGTGTAATCAGCTTAGCCTTGTCTTTTGCAGGGCATATCTACTAACCACATTAGGAATGATCAACCACAGTATGAACAAAAAATTCGACAATGTCCTATGGCAGCTATATGCTATAGTCATCCGATTTTGATCAATTTTCCCAGAATTATGTGGAAGTAAATAAAAATTATCGCTCACATATAGAACACTTCCTTGCAATTCAGTTCTATGGTTGTTACGCATCTTAGTAGCTAACAATTTTTTTTACCGTGTGTCATCAGTGTTAGGGAGTACCTAGCTCTCAACCAAGATACGAATTTGGTCTACCTCTTACCTTATCTAGGTATTTAAAAACTCGAGTACCTTTTACCTTACCTAGATCTAAATTTTCATTAAATTTTTCAAAAAGTAAGTTACAAGGTTCTATAAGAAGTCAGAAGACAATCAGTTTTTAAAAACGGCATTATTTACCAGTTCCGTGATCGAAATCGGAAACGAGAACAGGCCTGAATATTCTAGATTTTGTTGAAACAGAGAAGAGTTGTTTTTGGTGTACGTTTTTTTGGTAAATCGAAAGACACTTTTGGGTTTTTATACTCTGTACCAAAGGTACACAGAGTAAATTGGGTTTGTGCAAATGTGTGTAACAGCCAGAAGGAAGCATCTCCGACACTATAAACTACATATATTATTGATCAGCATCGATATAGCCATGACGAGTCGATATAGCCATGTCTGTCTGTGTGTCCGTCTGTCTGTCTGTCTGTCCGTCTGTCTGTCCGTCTGTCCGTCTGTCTGTCCGTATGAACGAAGAGATCTCAGAGATGGTAAGAGATAGAGGTTTGAGGTGTATGGAACATATATT
The DNA here is from genome assembly GCA_018904225.1 of Lordiphosa mommai. Lineage (NCBI taxonomy): Eukaryota > Metazoa > Arthropoda > Insecta > Diptera > Drosophilidae > Lordiphosa > Lordiphosa mommai. The sequence continues at coordinate 431,126 of JAEIFT010000214.1, forward strand.
TCTTATACTTGCAGGCAGATCAAGTTTAGTTTTGATTTTTGCCACGCCCCCTGCCTCCCTCGCAAATTGGAAAAAACCTCATATCTTCCACAATTTTGGAGTAAGGTTGTTCGAACTTTCTAGACATATATTCTACTCATCATTACTTATCGAGCCCCCATACATTGTTTTCTGATCAGATGAACGATAGTAGAGTTCCCACCCCCGCAATTTGAAAAACACCTCAAATATCCCACAATTTTGGAGTTAGGTTGTTTGAACCTTATAGACATATATTTTACTCATCATTACTTATCGAAACCCCATACATCGTTTTCCGATCAGATGAACAATAGTAGAGTTGCCACCCCCGCAATTTAAAAAACACCTCAAATATCCCGTAATTTTGGAGTTAGGTTGTTTGAACGTTCTTGACATATATTTTACTCATACTTATCGAAGCCCCATACATTGTTTTCCGATCAGACAAGCGATGGTAGAGTTGCCACCCCCACAATTTGGAAAAAATCGAATATCTTCTACAATTTTAAAGACAGATTGTTTGAGGCATATATTCAAATTGTCATTACTTATCGATCCACCATACACCGTTTCCAGATCAGATGTACGATGTTCGAGTTATAAGCAAATCAAATAATTACGCGGGGCGGCACTGCCCGTAATCGTGATGGGCAGCACTTGCACAGTTTCTGTGACCCCACACTTTAAAGTTATTAGTTATATACAAACAGGTACAGAGTATATTACAGTCGGGCTTGACCGACTTTCTTACTTGTTTACAAATGAAAGCGGCTTTTAAAGCTGAACTCAAAAGTTTTACCAAGTCGTTTACTTTTTAAATAGTTCCCCATTAATGGTATTTTCATATGAACACGTCAGAATCACCATTTTAAAATTAGTGCCTCAAAATTTTAATACATTTTTACTTAAATCTTATATTTAATAATTTAAAATCAATTAGATCGGACAAAAAAATCGGAAGTTATGCACAAAAGAATTTTTTAAGGTCTTTTCAGCATGAAATGGCATTCTGTGCAAAATTTAAGCTTTACTTACGCACATATTAGTTGCTGGTTTAAACCTATTCCAAATCTGTTTCAAAAGCCAGTATCGAAAATATTTTGGAATCAGTTTACAATAGTTTAAGGCAAAATCTATTAAAATTACTTGGTTGAATAGCTAATTATGAAACTTAAGCTGTATTGAAGCTGGCATATGCCTAAAAAGCAGGGACGGTAACAGTTATAACATATATAATTAAAGTCCACATTTACGAGTTATTGTTAGAGTTTTAATTAATTAATCTTTAAATAACAGATATTAAGGACTTTTATTTGTTTACTTCTCACTAAAGAGTTATTCAAAACTCTTATTTATTGACTCCGAGTATATCAGTTATTAAAGACTTTTATTATATTACTCAGTAAATAACAGTTGTAAAAAAAAGTCAATAAATAACAGTTACTAAAGACTTTAGTTTAATTACCCAGAAATAACAATTATTTAAGATTTTGTTTTTTTTTTTAGAAAAAAAGAATTTTTGGAAAAATTTTTTTTTTTTTTTTTTTTCAGTCAGTGACTTCTATTTTTAAATCAGAATATAAAAGTTAGTTTTTATTTTTTACAGTTAATCAATGAAAATGATCATTGAGGCAAAAAAAAAAAAACAAAAAAAAGACTTTTATTAAAAAATAAATTTACTGAATTTTAAAAATTATGTTCTAAGTAATAAAATAAAAGTCCTGAGTAACTGTTATTTAATAACTTTTTTATAAAAGTCTTGAAAAAACTGTCATTACATGAGTTTAATTATGCAAGTCTTCCAATAACTGTTATTAACCGTGTAATTAAAAAGTTTTTAATAACTATTTTTTAACTGAGTATTATTATAAAGATAAAAAAATAACTCTTATTTTTGACCATTACAATAAAAGTCAGCAAAAAAAATATTATTGCGGAAAGGAAACACACGTTTTGGCGTATTTCGAATAATTTTTTCAAATGAGCTTTATTGTTTTATTTCTATAAGCGTTTTATGAAAGTAAGTATTATATTTCATCCCTGCTAAAAAGAGTTAAATAACTGCTTCCCCGTACTGCCTTAAAAATGCTTATAAATTGGCTTAAAATAATTGAGTTTTTAATTATAGAATATTTTTTGTATATATAATAAGGACAAAAAATTATCGCTGAATTTATTCATTTTTTTACAACCCAAGTGCTTGGCAGAATTTTTAATTCATTTGGCCGGCTTGTTCGCATAAAACGCATTGTCCAAAGTTCACAGCCTTGAAAATATGCATATGCTCATTCATCAGCAACATTTTTATGATAATTTCCTTCTTTTTTTTTGTTTCGCTGAGCTTGACCCAACCTAATTCATGTAGCTGCGCTCCCTAGTGACCAATTATTTAAATAACTTGACAAGGTAACTGCAATTTGCTGCACCCAAAAAAAAAAAAGGAGGGCTAAAATCACAACCCATCAGGTCAGTGAGTTAGAGTCACGCATGCTGCCTGATGAATAAATTATCATAAATGATTTGGTAAACAGTTTTTTCTTTCTCTTTTTTCTGTGTGCAATTTCGTGCTGAAACCGCAAGATTAATTTATATTATTAGCCTGGCTTTTTGCGCCATTTCAGGGTGAAGTTTTTTGGCTACTTTTTCCATACATTTTTAATTTCCCTAAGTGAAACGCCACAAGTTTTCAAATTGGCCTTTTTCGCGTGCAATTTTCTATGCATTTTCAACCTCATTCTCGCTGTGCCATTGTTCTTTGTTGCCTTTTGTAGGGGGGTAAGCAAACCCTGCTAGCCTCGTCTTTATCATATTGATTTCATATGAGAGGGAGAGACCAGACCAGACAAAATATTGGTGTTCCTTGTTTTTTTTTTTTTTTTCCACCGCCGAGCGAGCGCGCGCCTCCCTCTGTCTTTATTTTTGTTTTTTTTTTGGGTTTTCTTTTCTTTTCTCTTTATTTAATTTTTTTTTTATATCCTATGTACAAGGTACAAAAAATTGGTTTGGGTTTATGTAAATGTATGTAACAAGCAAGAAAACCTCACCCCACCCATTATATATTTTTTTTGATCAGCATCAACAGCCGAGTCGATATAGCCATGTCCGTCTGTCCGTCTGTCGTCTGTCCGTCTGTCTGTCGTCTGTCCTCTGTCTGTCCGTCTGTCCGTCTGTCCGTATGAACGCTGAGATCTCAGAGATAGTAAGAGATAGAGGTTTGAAGTGTATGGAACATAAAATTCTTATACTTGCAGGCAGATCAAGTTTAGTTTTGATTTTTGCCACGCCCTGTGCCCACCCCGCAAATTGAAAGAATCCGCATATCTTCCACAATTTTGGAGTTAGGTTGTTCAAACCTTCTAGACATATATTCTACTCATCATAACTTATCGAGCACCCATACATCGTTTATCGATCAGATGAACAATAGTGGCGCTATATGTAAATGAAAATTTAATGCAACGACAACAACAACACGCAGCCACTTACGGAAGAGAGAGCGAGAGGGCAATAGTAATTTCCCAATTGGAATTGGCTTGACGGCATTAGCGCCGCTTTCGGTTTCCCCCTCCTTCTTTCCAATAGATATTTGTGTAAGGAGGCAAAGACCAAGTATGATAGGAGCGATGCAATTGAGATGGCCTGCGGTCAGAAATAACGCGTGGTTCCCGCGTGACTAATATAAATATGTTTATGTTAATAGGAAATTATATACAAATTTTATAATTTTACGAGTTATGTACTAGGGTAATTCTACTCATCAATACTTATCGATCCCGTACATCCTTTTTTCATCCAGATGAACGATAAGTCAGCAAGAGTTTATACCCCAGATTTTGAAAAACCCTCACACTTTAAAGTTATCAGTTACATACAAACAGGTACAGAGTATATTACAGTCGGGCTTGACCGACTTTCTTACTTGTTTTTTTGAGCTTTGAAGCGCTTTTGGCTTTGGCTCCTTCACTCACAGATATTATAAGCCTGGCTTGGTCTTTCTTGAGTGAGTTCTTGTCAGTGAAGAGAGGTGAAAAAACTTTCTCAATAGTTGTTAGGGGACACATGTAGGAAGTGCACACTGTTGAATGCTTAACACCCGCATGCTGCAAGTGATTTGTGCAAAGATTGTCTGAGATTTGGAGTCATCATTAAAAGTGTTATCTGCATGTGGCATTGGCAGTGGGTAGTTGAACATGTGTTTTCTTAATGCATTAAGTTGCAAGTATATAATTCATAAAACTCTGAAATTGTACAAATCTAAACATCAGCAATCTAAATAGACAAAATATAGATTACCCATTGTTACGAAAATTAACAAGGAGTCCAGCAATTGAGAGCTCAGATGTCATGGTTCTATAAAGCTTACACTTGTTATTGCCTGAGAGTGTTGATGTCTTTTTCGGATATTAAAAAAATATTAAATTGATTAGCATTCCCTCAGACCCCACCACAAAAAAATTCCAATGCCATAAAATAGTCATAGTCCTTATAACTCAATAAAATCGGATAAGAAACACTGAAATTATGCCCGAAATGATTTTGCATGCTCTTTTAGCATGGTGGAACGGGAGGAAAAGGGTCTTGTTAGCGACAGCTACGCGACCAACTAAGGCGAGTGTGTAATTTTAAATGCTCTTATGTAAGTTTATATTTCAGGGAAAACACTGAAAATTAGGCGAACAGGATAGTTTTAGTCTATCTTACTAACAGGGAATATTTCAGTAACCGAAATGAAACGAGTATCAAAACCGAAACGCATATAAAACGAGAGCGTAAGTTTAAGTCGGCCCTGCACGACTTCGATATACCCGTTACTTAGGGTTTATTTAAGAATATTTAATTAGATGACTACATGCCCAAATTGTGGGCGATATGAGGATTTTTCCAAATTGAGGGGGTGGAAACCTTACTATGGCTCATCTGATCGGAAAAAGGAAGTATGGCGGATCGATAGGTAATGATGATTAAAATATGTCTAGAAGGTTCAAATAATCCATCTTCAAAATTGTGGAGATATCAGGTATTTTTCAAATTGGCGGGGGTGGCAACTCTGCTATCGTTCATCTGATCGGAAAATGGTGTATGGCGGATCGATAAGTGATGATGATCATAATATATGTCTAGAGCGATCGAATAATCTATCTTCAAAATTGTGGGAGATATGAGGTCTTTTCCAAATTGGGGGGGCGGCAACTCTACTATCGTTCATCTAATCGGGAAATGATGTATGGCGGATCGATAGGTAATGATGATTAAAATAATGTCTAAAAGGTTCAAATAATCCATCTTCAAAATTGTGGGAGATATCAGGTATTTTTCAAATTGCGGGGGTGGCAACTCTGCTATCGTTCATCTGATCAGGAAATAATGTATGGCGGATCGATTGGTAATGATGATCATAATATATGTCTAGAAGGTTCGATCAATCTATTTTCAAAATTGTAGAAGATATGAGGTTTTTTTCATATTGCGGGGGCGGGAGGGGTCGTGTCGAAAATTTGAAACAAACTTGATCTGCGTGCAGAAGATACAAGTCTACACTGAAAAAATGGTAGCTCTAGCTCTTATAGTCTCTGAGATCTAGGTGTTCATACGGACGGACGGACGGATGGACGGACAGACGGACAGACGGACATGTCTAAATCAACTCGGCTGTTGATGCTGATCAAGAATATATATACTTTATGGGGTCGGAGATGCTTCCTTCTGCCTGTTACATACATTTGCACGAACTTAGTATACCCTTTTTACTCTACGAGTAACGGGTATAAAAAAACAAGTAAGAAAGTCGGTCAAGCCCGACTGTAATATACTCTGTACCTGCTTGTATGTAACTGATAACTGAAAACGACGCAGGCTTGCAAAAGGTCAAGTTTGAAGGGAAATTACCATTTAGCTATTGCCGCGCTCTCTCTTTCTCGTAAGTTCAAGATTTTTTCATTGTTGTTGTCGTTGGTTTTTATTTTCTACACGTGTGTTGCTCTTTATCGTTCATCTGATTAGAAAAAGACGTATGGCGGGTCGATTCATAATGTAGTAGAATATATGTCTAGAATGTTCAAACTATCTATCTTGAAAATTGTGGGAGTTATTTTGATTTTTTTTAGGTAATTAAAATTCCATACGACTTTTCTGCCTGACCAAGTTTCTGTTCCCTATCGCCTTGGCGCCTTAAACAAAAGTTACCTTGCAGACAGAAAGATGGACATACCTATATCGGGATCGGCTGTTGATGCTGATCAAGAATAAATATACTTTTAGAGGTCGGAGATGCTTCCTTCTGGCTGTTACATATTAGTTTATTATTAGTTTATTATTAAATTGGTCATCCTAGCACATAGAGTTATTAACTTATATATATTGTGCTAGTCACTTGATGGAAAACATTTTGTGTTATACACATTACTACATTAAATAAGGACATTAGATAAGACTTAAATTTAGTTAACATAAGAGACAAAACAAAAATTTGAACTTAAAAATTAAATTAGATGAATGTAAGAATTTATTATTATTTCTACTACTATTATTTTATTTTTATGTGGTGTGAAGGTGACAAGATAGTTTTTCTTTGAATTGAGATGCGCTTGTAATTGTTTTAAGATTGTGTGGAAGTTGATTCCAGAGACGAACGGCATGAACAAAGAAGTGAGATCAGAGCCAGCTAACCTATTTTTGTTACAAATTAAATTATTTGTCCTTAGTGACGCACTAAAGGTTAGCATAGAGTACAAGTACGACGGTTCCTTAGTATTAATAATTTTGTGAAGCAAGGTTATGACTTTAAGAAATAAAAGATTTTAAGTTAAGGTCAAATATTTGATTCGCAAACTCAGTGATGTGATCCATTGGTTTAATGTTAAAAACATACCTTGCAATATTATTAAATAAAACATTCATTTTGTTAAAACTTATGGCATCACATTTTCCAAAAAACTTCAATTCCGTAAAATAAAGAGGGAGTTAAGTAAGCTTTGGCAATTAAAAGTCTAATTTTTTGGGGTGGACAAAGCCTTGTCAAGTTAAGTTGTCGTATGATTCAGTACGTTTTGCCAACTGCTCGATTTACATGATTGCCCCATGAGAGAGTTGAACTTAATGTAACTCCAAGATTTACAGCTTGGTCAACATACTCAATAGGACAGTCATTAATTTTAAGTTTTGGAAGATGTTCAGTATTTAATTTCTTCTTGTAAATAACCAGACATTTCGATTTCAAGGGGTTTAGCCCAAGACCATTTCGTTTGCCCATTTGCTTATATGTCAAGCTCACTATTGCGCCACATTTATACATTGACTAATTTGACTTAACTGATTACTAACATACATTTGGACATCATCAGCATACATGTGGACTTCACTGTTTAACAATACACTGGGAAGATCATTTACATAAATGGTAAACAATAGAGGACCGAGGACAGAACCTTGAGGTACACCGCGCTTTGTCGGAAGAAACATGAAAAATCAGATGACGTAACAACAGCTCGAGAACGATTAGAAAGGTACGAGGATAAAAGCTAACAGATGTTTTAGAGAAGTTATATAATTTAGACAATTTAGTGCATAGAATTTCATGGTTTACGGTGTCAAAAAGCTTTGCTGAAATCGAGAAGAGTGAGGAAAGTAACTTGTCCGATATCCATTTTTTTCCTTATATCTTCTGATATTTTTAATATTGCTGTTGTACTGCTCCTGCCTCTACAAAAACCAGACTGATTGTTATTTAGCAATTTGTTTAAAGATAAATATTTGTTTATTTGTACTGCCATGAGCTGCTCAAATGCCTTGGATAAGAAAGGAAGTATTGCTATTGGACGGAAGTCATCTTTGATTTCGGTACTGGGACAATTTTCGTAATTTTCCACATATCTGGGAAAGTTGAAAAGGTAAATGCTGAGTTGAAAATAAAATGTTATTTGTGGCAAGATTTGAGGTAAGACGATTTTTAGAAATTTAAGATTTATGTTGTCAAGCCCACTGCGTTTGACTTTATTTTAAGAATTGCTTCAGGACATCACAATCACTAACACAATTAAAACTAAAGCTAGAATACAGTTGTTAGAAGATAGGACATGTAAGTCCGGATTTGACGAGACATTAGGTACTGCGACATCCACAAAATATTTATTCAGTTTATATATATCTACTTCAAGTTTCTGTCCGGTGTTATTTTTCCAATGCCCAAATTTTTAATTTCACCATTTTTTTGGAAGTAATTGCTGCGTTAAATTTGTAAAGTAGTAAGTTGTACTTTTTAGCCGAACCAATCATTTACTAGACCGTCTGTCTTAATAATTTATATTGCCTATATGTATGATCTGTACGGTATCTCCTCCACTTATGGTACAACAATTTCTCCTGCATATTCCTTCCTTAATCTTATTATCAAACCAGGAGGGTTGATTTGGTTTCATTAGACCTTTCCGAGTGGGACAGTGCAGGATAAAACATAGTCAAGATTAGATTGAAGATGTTCTAGCTGAGAGTTAACAGTTGTCAGAGAGTAGATTTCATTCCAATCACATGAAAAGAAATCAGTGCTGCATGTAACGAAATCCAGATTTTTAAAGTCCCTAAACTCTATGGAGTAGTCAGTTTGGTCAATAAATATAGCTAAGTCATATGTCATAAATACAAGGTCATGGGCCCCGAGAATACGGGCACAGACAGTTGTCAAAAGAAGAATATTTTCAGGACTATTGACAAAAATACATCAAGAAGGGTATCAAGAAGTATTATGCAAAATTGTGTTGCCAGGGTGGAGTTGACTAGTTGCATTCCTAGGAGATGCCATGTCATCAGATAGGTGATGCTCACATAACATGTTACTATTGAGGTCTCCGGCTATAATTATATCACTATATTGCAGGCTTCAGTTAGATATTTGGTCAATCAACATCAATATATTCCTTCTCTAATGGTCTATAAGCAGCCAACGAGGGTTTTTGATGATCACTTATGAAGCCTTTCTCTGGATAAATAAATATTCTATTGCACTTCCAAAGGATTGTTTAATATTAACTTAGCTCTTAAATATTTATTATATATATTGCAACTCCACCGTGGCCCTCACGATCAGAACGAAACAAGTTATATCCCTCACACGCAACAAGAGAATCACACATACTAGACGAGAACCATGACTCAGAAACACATACAATGTCTACATTCAATTTACAAACATATACCTAAATTCGTCAATCTTCGCTGTTAAACTTTGTGCGTTAATGTGACAGATTTTGGGCCTGATTTTGCTTGCTGAGAACTCTAATCATTGCATATCCGTTCGTCTCAGTTGTGTTCATTTGATTAACCGTCTCTGTACTCTTTAATCAATTACCAGCGCTTCCCAATTCTATTCTGAATACAAAATACCTAACTAGGATCAAATGACCTACACACCATTACAAAATCATAATTAAAACTTACTCTTATACTAATTATAGAATGATAAACAAAAAAGCAGGCTAATGAGCTTTCAGCTAATCGAAAAGAACTCTTCCCATGGATTCAAGTCTTCGGATGAAGAAGAGGAAGCACTAACAGTTAAAGCAACTGCAGCGAATTAGAAAGCTTTTCTAAAGATTCAACGCAGGTGTAGTCCGCATTCTCTTTTCCTTTGACATGGACAAGTCCACGGCGAGTGAAAACAGCTGAAAGCATCCCGCTTTTTCCTACGCATCGCTTCTAAATAGCATGTAATTGGCTTTCGACAGTTGCTCATTTACGTAGAACGGATAGCTACGTCAAAGCCCAATATGCTGAAGATCAAGAGGCTGCTTCTTTTTCCCGTCGGTATGACCCAATTGCACGCAGGTAGGCCACCTTGTCGCGCACGTGCTCAAGTTTTAAGATGATCACCGGATAATAATATTGTGTGCTATTTTTTTTTGGCTTCACTGAAAGATAGCTGTAGTTTCAAGTGCCGGGGTGATGCCAAGTGAGAAGCAGAGACTATTAAAAATGCTCTTGAGATTTTCGTCTTCAGTGAGTGGGATACCGTGGATGGAGATCACTTGCGATTTCAAGAATTGGCCTGAGTCAATCGTGTGCTGGAGATTAATCTCCATTCCTCCTAATTTGTTGAAGATCGACCCACCTGTGTCCTAAGACCACGCAGGTCTGCTACTTCGCCTTCCAGTTGCTGGACTCGGTCAGAAAGCACTTTCATTTCTCCAGCCATGTTCAATAGCTTCTCCTCCAGCACCTTGAATTCTGGTTTCTCCTGTCTACCTGCACTTGGCGGCCTGATCATCGAATCGCTGATTGATCATGGCATAAAGAGCAGATGGCGAATCCGAATCCCTGGTCTTCCTCTTCAGCTCCGAAGTGGGCTCGTTGCTGATGGTTGTCTTGGCTTTCTTGTAGCTCCAGCCATGTTCTAGTTAGAGTGATTGTTTAAGTTGAGTGTTTTTTTGTGGTTTGTGAGTGTTTGTTGTTGTGAGTTTTGCTCTTTTTGTTGGGCCCGCCAACAAAGTAAGTGATTGCAACTTTGCAAAGGAATGAGTGCAAACTTCAACCACACTATGTTGTTAAGGCAGATGCCTCGATAGTTTAATAATATATTGAACACAGTTTGGTGTCATTAATATAATGGAAATTAAATTTTATTTATCGGGAGCTTGGTTTATATGCGTTGTCTTCGATATCGATATCGATACGTTTATATACACAAACCCAATATACTCTGTGTACCTTCGGTACAGAGTATAAAAACAAAAACATTTTTTTTTAAATATTTTTCATAATCAGAAAAAAAATTCTTCTTAAACGGATTAAAAATCAAAACGAGAAGACAAAGCTAACTACGACTGTGCCGAAGTTTTTATACACTTGAAAAAGTTTACTCCAACTGGTTTAACCGGTATAATATCCAAAGGATATAGATATCAAATTTTAAAAAATTTTAAATCATTGATAATAAAAATTTGAACCTTAAAAAACTTTTCTTAGTAAAACACACATTTTCCGACCGATTGGTCCTATGGCGAGCTTGCGCTATAGTCATCCGATTTTGATAAATTTTTTGATAAATTTTTCCAGAATTATGTGGAAACATATAAAACTAACATATACCAAGATTAGTGACGCAACGATGGAAATCAAAAAGTTTTTCTCACAAAGACCGATCGTTCGTATGGCAGCTATATGATATAGTCATCCGATCCGGCCGGTTCCGACATGTGAGTTTCGTGCAGTAAAAAGAAGACTCTGTGCAAAATTTCAGCTCGATAGCTTTAAAACTGAGGGACTAGTTCGCGTAGAAACAGACAGACAGACAGATGGACAGACGGAATTGAACTCAGCTCGTCGTCCTGATCAAGAATATATATAGTTTATGGGGTCGGAAATGTATATTTCTATTAATAATAATCTATTAAATGTATATTTCTATTGCGTTACAAACTTCTGGGCAAAATTAATATACACTTTTCTACCCAAATCTTAAAAGATGGCTGTTCAATAAAAAAATCATCGACGCAGCGGAGGAGTATTCGGAAAATTACTTATCGGTCGGAATCAAAAAATTGGAATATCGCTAATATTAGGACTGTACCGAAAAGAAACTGCACACTTACAATCGCAAATTTCTCGCAGTGTGAGCATCTCTTCGTGCCATGTGAAGTACCGTTAGAAAGCTTCAATACTTCTATTAATTTTACGAATTTTAACTTTTTTATTTGCCTTTTAATTTTGACGAAACCGCAGATCGCAGAGCATGTGCTTGAAAATTTCTGCACAAATACACGCCCCCTCCCGCCCCCGCAATATAAAAAAACTTCATATCTCCCACAATTTTTAAAATAGATTGTTTGGACCTTCTAGACATATATTTCAATCATCATTACCAATCGATCCGCCATACATCATTTTTCGATCAGATGAACCATAGTAGAGTTCCCGCCCCCGCAATTTGAAAAATACCTCATATCTCCCACAATTTTCAAAATAGATTGTTAAATCCTTCCAGACATATATTTTAATCATCATTACCTATCGATCCGCCATACATCATTTCCCGATTAGATAAGCTATAGTAGAGTTGCCACCCCCGCAATTTGGAAAAAAAAATATATCCCACAATTTTGTGATGTTGTGATCTAATAAAATATTCCTAAATAAACCTAACCCTGAGTAACTTGTGTGACCTCAATAAAACAGAAAATTTAATTCTTTTTATTTGAGATTTGATTAACTATATGACTTAAAGAACAGTTCAAGGGAGCGGCCTCTGTAATTCCACGAAAACAAAACTATATTTAATTTTTACTAAATATCATATCTCATATTCATGAAAAGTATTTTTTCAGAGCTTCAATC